>PVKE010002437.1:0-82950 GCA_004027555.1 Craseonycteris thonglongyai | reverse complement strand
TCTTGTGACTGTGTTATTTGACAACTGTAGGTCTTGTATCACCGACATAATCTCACGCTTGTTAGAATATTCCTCAAACAAACAATCGGCAGCAGTCAGAAATGCTTCTTTTAACAATTCACCATCCTGGAAAGGTTTTTTCTTCTTTGCGAGCATGTGAGAAATTTTGAAAGAAGCAATGGTTGCCTTTTTAGATTTTCCCACATGTCTAGTGAAAACAGTCTGTTGAATAGTTAAACTTAATTTTAGTTGATTTATTTTTTTCTTTCTTACTTCAGATTTAAGTGGATAATTCGTATCAAAAGTGGTATGACTTGTCTGAAAGTGACGTTCAACATTATGTTTTTTCAGCACTGCAATACTACTGCCATACAACAGGCAAACGCATTTACCTTTTAAATTAATGAAACAATATGATTCCTTCCAGTCTGTGTTAAAATTATAGGTTTGTGTTCTCTTATTTGGCCCACTCATTTTAGGACTAAAAAATAAAAATAAAAATAGTTATAGAACTACAATATCATATCAAATTGCCACCATAATAATAGATTACCTACCTCACTTTTAGTTCAGTTAAAATCGAATATATCAAAACACTTAGGGGAAAGCCGGGACGGCTCAGCGGGTTGAGCACTCGCTTTGAGGCCACGAGGACCGAGGATCGAATCCCGGCTCCGGCCCAGGCAGGACCCACATGCTGAACTGGAGAGTTCCCACAGTTCGGTTCTCTAGCTGTCTCTGTCTCTGTCTCTCTCTCTATCTGTCAAAAGTAAAATAGAAATAAATATGCACTGAAGATAAAATAATTAAAAATAAAACAAAAAAAAAACACTGTGATCCTAGCTAACCGTCACGACCCGATCAGTCCAGCAACCGCAATCCAAACGGCAACTTGGCGTCTCCCGGTTGGGGGGAGGAGAGTTTAAAGAGCGCAGCGGCTAAACAAGACGCGACATGTACAAAGGCGAAAGCTAGGGGAAAATCTTATACATACGATATCGCACACATACCAACGAATACAATAAACCTGTGTAGATACTCAAACCATATTTTAAAATTCTAACAAATGTATAAAAATAAATTATAGTTTTACTTAGTGTTTATGAAAAACTTCTGATGCAGTCAAATAATGGCGGGCGCACACACATCGGGCCACGGGCGCCATGGCGCCCGCGGGCACAGGGTTGGGAATCCCTGCTTTGTAGTTTGCAAAACACTTGAGCAGTTTGTCTTTCTATAAACCCCATTAGCCCAGGAACCCTGTGGTGTGGTTGAGCAGATTTCATTGTAATTCTGCAAATGAGGAAACTGAGGTGAAAGTCACACAACCAGTCAATGGTACTGACTCCTGGGGCAGAATTTCAGCCACGGTATCTGCCACTTTCCTTTCATGAACACTATCAACTTCCTCCTGTTCAAAGCCACACAGGCAATTGGTGGCAGAGCCTGAACAAGAACCAATGCCTCTGGTTTTGTCCTATCACCTTCCAGTCTGTATATCGGCTATTTACTCAGCTCTCTAAGGTAGGCTTGGGACCTGTAATCTAACTAGAGGATAATGACAGTAATGAGGAATGAGACCTCATTGTTTTTCTACACTTTTGAGTTCTATGCCAGATCACTGCTCCCAACCCATCCTCTGTTCCAGTGCTGCTGGGTGGCTCTTGTTTAAATGCACTTCTGCAGGCCATGCATCAGAGAATCTGACTCACGTGAGCCCCAGGAATGCACATGTGACAAACCACTCATGTGACCTAATGACAATGGTTCTATAAGTTTAGGCCATGTTTTAAGAAACTCTGCTCTAACTCACTATTTTCAAAGGTTGAGGTGGGGAAAATGTTGATTAACTACATTTAAGAAACAATTTCCTTTTTATAAGGCTGTCCTGGAGAGAGGCTATAATAGTGATCAGTAATTGGCAGTATATCAGCCTGAATAGTGGATCATAAAACGGAGACTCGTCCACTGAGTTTGCTGTTTCTTTAGTAAGTCTCTGGGGAAATTGGCCCTTTGAAGAAGTGCAAAGAGAAGCATGCTCTTGGCTGCTTTGCCTAAAGACCTGATCTCCCAAACTGGTCCAGCCTGCTCGTTGGTTTTGGCAGTTGATGTCTATTGATAGATCTAGTGTGTTTGACTCCCTGAGGTTAGAATATTAGGCAGGCATACTCTGTTTAAGGAAAAAAAGGCAAAACTGTCATGTTGTAATAACCCTGAAATGAGCTCAAGATAGCCTAGAGCCAGAGAACTTCCTTATTTTGTGCATCTTATCTGTTGTTAAAAAAAAAATACATTAGGAAAATTTAAAATAACAATAGCTATAGCTATTTTAAGGTTTAGGGGAAATGGGAAGTTGCTTAATTAACTGCATTTCTGAGTTTCCACTATATGTGAAAAAGCAGTGAAATCTAAGGAAATACCAACACACCAGCTGCCTCCCAAAGTGTAGAGCACCCATGGAAAAATATAAGAACTTATAACAAGGAAATGTAACACGGGAATCCCTGGAGTGATAGAGCACTCTCCACGTGGAAAAATTAACCTAAGAAGGTTGATGTGATCAGGCTTTTGAAATTAGACAGGAACATAACTTAGAATAATAAATGGGAAGATATCTCAGGCTCTGGAAATGGGATGCATGAGGACTTAGACTCTGGACGATATAAATTGCGTGTTGTGGGGAAAGGGAAAGCCAGGACATTAAAAATGTTTGTGAAGCTTTGAGTGAAAATAATTGCAAGGGGGCAGCAAATGGGAGGAGTGGAAGAGAGCCTCCTCTGAATGTTCTTATTCTCCTAATAGTTAAATTCTTGTAACTACATAGTGGGGAAGAGACCAGTTGGTGCAAACTGTATATACTACATGCCAAAAACAAAAAAATTAAAAAAAAAAAAAATATATATATATATAGATATATATAGATATAGTCTAGACTTACACAGGGTCTGTTACCTGTTACAAATCCCAGAAATCAGAAATGAGATGGCAAAGTAAGAACCTTTTAGTTTAGCAAGAAGGTAATTAAAGACTGTAGATTTGTAATAAAGAATGGAGATACAGAAAAAAAAAGAAAACTTTAAGAAAACCTGCAAAAGTGTATAGCTAAATGTATATTGTACATCCCTGTTCTTTTATAAACCACACAAAGATATCCATCGGATTACTCCAGAACCTACCTCCATTTGACCAAAATGGTAATGTCTAAGTTTGCCCCTTTACTTTCTTTACCAGCCTTTGATGAGAGTGACAATTGTTGCAGATAAAAGTAAAATTCACCCTGAAAGGACAGAAATTTGACAGCACTATAGTGATCCCAAAGAATTTGCTGCTGGTTTGACTTATAGTTCTGGAAGATAGGAACAATGATGGACATGGTTGAGGTAGTTTAACTCCCCAAGGTGACTTCTAGGAGAGAGGCAAAAATTGCTTGCCTAAGGGTATTTAACACTCAGGTGAGTGTTAAATAAAATTTCTAGGTTAGTTTCTAATCATGCCTCTTCTTGTAAATCAGACTTGCTATTTAATCCCTTAAGATGTGTAAGAAACTATTTTATACATCTTATTACCTATGTAATAAGTATGGGGGCATGCCAAGCATGAAACATAAGTTCTGTTTCCCTGAGACTCTAGAATTTTAAATTCAAACCACCTAAGACATTATGGGACAATTGCTTTAAATCCTGGACTTCTCAAAAACAGCCCAGAGAATTAAGCTCCTGGAAATTTCCCCAGATTTCCTTATAAAATCACCACTTGCTGGTCAGATGTTCATTTTCCTTTTTTAGACACTGAAATAGTGTGTGACACTTTTATGTTTACATATTCAGGATATCCACCATCTGTGATATTATCATCAAAGACACTGACCCAAGTTTTTGTTACTTCCTTCCTAAACAAAAGTTGCGAAATCACATCTCAGAAGCTCATAACAAAGCAGGCAGGAGGATGCATACCTGAAATAGTCTTGAGACTGCCCCTACACTGAATTTGTTGCCCTTTGAGCTCCTATTCTATCATGTAATGCAGTTTTGTTTTGTTTTTAACTAAATCTTGATAACACTTGGTACTTCCGCTCCCCCTTGTTTTCAAATGAGTAATTCACTGAAATGCTGCAGGATGGAGAGGAGAGCTCATGAACTCAGGAGTTGCAAGAGGCCTGGTTGTTATTATGTTTTGTACATCAGAGTTTACAAATTGAAGGCCCATAAAAAGGATTGATTTAGCCTCTTTAGTTTGTTGTGTTTTTTTTTAATGTGCTAATCACCATCATTTAAAAATGAGGTGATTGCACATAAAAATTGCAATTTCTGCCATCTCTTAAAACTCAGAAAGTCTAGCAATTCTGAACTATCATATCAGCAAGGGACAGGAGCTGAGTGGTGGCTAATCTCTTTATGGTATACCTGGGTCCCTGCTCATCACAGGGATCACTGGGCCTTTTCCATCATTTCTGCCTCTACAGGTATGTGGATTTACAAAATGTGGCCTAGATCTGGGGACACAGTTAACTGACATATAGCAACAATGTCATAGGTAGGCTGTGCACATTTAAAGAAATTAAGACATAGAATTGTCAATCAATTCTGTAGCAGTAATCCTGTCTTTCGTATTTTCTAAAATACCATCAGCAAACCCTAGCCTCAAGGCTGGTGATTTTCACTAAATGGTAATGCCTATAGTATTTTCTCAATGATATCTAGCAAACTGAAAATAAGGACAAAGGGAAGATTGCATAGAATGTCATAACTAGAAGAAAATTGAGAGGCAAAATGGCTGAAACTTTCATTTTCGAAAAAAAGTTAGAGATCCCAAATGTAAACATCTTGTCCCAAGTTACAACAGCTTCTTTTTTTTTTTAAGATTTATTTTATTGTTTTTGACAGAGACAGAAACATAAAGAGAGACAGAAGGGGGAGGGCCCAGAGCAGTCTCCATAGCTGTACATTATCAGTTTTCAACATGGTTTTGTTCCACACAGGTGGACGGGGGCCATGTAGGGCAGGAACTGAACTGGGAGCCTCCTGTACAGGAAGCACAGTGCAGTTCAGCATATGGGTCCCACAGGCTGGGACCAGGATTTGATCCTCAGTCCCCATGGCTGCAAAGCAAGCACTTAACCTGCTGAGCCATCCCGGCATCCCCACAACAGCTTCTTGGAGGGAGAGTCAGGACTGTGGACTTGCCACATCAGGTGTGTTTCTTTTACACTGTGGTTGTTCTCTGCTTGACTGTACTAAGTTTCCCTCTGATTTGTGTCAATTAACCAGACTGTGAAAAGCATCACACTGTTAGAGCTGTATCTTGCATATCTGTAACAGCAAATATTGATCCCTCATTTTTTAAGGAACAGAGATGGGCAGTAACACTCATCTAAGACATTTATACTGTGTCAAAAGGTTGGAGAGTCAAACAGTTAAAGGGTACTTAAAGGTCTCTTCAAATTTCCCACATAGTACAGGAATGCATTCTATGATAGCCCTGAAACAATCTTGCTTCCAATTAATTAATTCAGTGGACAAGGTACAATTTGCTCTCTGAGTTACTGGGTTGTTAGAAGCTTTAACCTGAGTTTCTAGGTGAAAGTGAATAAAATCTCTTTCCTTGCAGAGGTAACCCATGGTCTAGCTGGACTTGCACAAGGAACATGAAAGATGCCCACTCGTCCCACTTCAGTGCATTAGGCAGCCCTCATGTCTCCCTTGGTTTCTTCCAACTAAACCTCCTCAGTTACTCAGAGCTGTGTCTGTGTCTGGCCAGGTTTTTGGACCTCACACAATCCTCACCACATATAACTGGCCATTTTCTTAATTATTAAAATGAAGAGGTCTGGTCTCTAACTGCAGCTTGAAGCCAAACAGGCATCTAGGTTGCAGAGAAGTTCTGTGATTTCTAAAGGACAATAATAAGACACTTTCCTCTTGGTGCAATGGCTTTATTACTAGTTCAAGGCTTTCAATGATGACAAATTACTTTCTGAATTACCTTGTACTGCATGAACTCTTTCCACAGTTTGTAGGCCAAAACTCTTGCTGATAGTTTTGTCTTCAGCTTGCCTTTCCTATATCATTTCCTATATATATTCTTATGTTACCTTGAAGTCAGTAACTTTAATAAGGATACTTCTTTTTCCCACCTTCCTGAGTGGGAACATGGTTATTTCTCATCTGTTGTATGTGCTGTACATCCTTCAGGCATTTTGGGGAATATTCTGTTTCTTTAAGAATATGGCTGGCCTAATCTTTTGCCTGAACCTCAGCTTCAAAGTCATACAGACCTGAGTTTGAATCCTAAATCTAAAACTCAGTAATGACGTGACCTTGGGTAAGTTACTTAAACTCAGCTTAAGCTTTCTAATAAAAGAAATTAATATATTAATAGTACAGTTGATGCCTGATGCATGCTCATGGCTTAATAAATTGTGTTGTTGTTGTTAAAATGCTATTATATAATAGTTCTGTAGTGCCTTATACTGCTTTTGTGCTGTGTGACCCACTTCACATGGCCTGATATATCCCAGGATCCTTTGCTCCACCACACCATTTCTCTAGTTGATATGGCTGATACTTTCTCTTGTTTAGCTGACACCTCAATGGAGTTCATGACTCTGGTCCAAAGTATTATAGATATCCTCCTTGATATGGCTTTTTTCTCCTCTGACATGCTGAGTTCCAAGTCCAAAACACTCCACGGTGGTAATATCAACAGTTCTATATTTATTCACTGATTTGTGTCTAGAAGATCCTCGGCTAGTTTCTAGACTAAATAAGTGACTATCAGTCAGTCTCCACAGAAACCCAGCAAATCCACCCATTCACCATGTCATCCACACTCAGAATCAGCATCATCAAATTGGAAGGAACCCCAGGACATCTTGTGATTCCGCCTCTTTAACCTAGTGATTCCCAAATTTTGGTACAAGTAGGTCATTAAGGATTATATCAAAAATAGATTCCATTCCAGATAATTTATGTAGATATTTTGCCCTCAAGGAGGTAGAGTGTAACTCCCCATTCTTTGAGTGTGGGCTGTAGATAGTGACTGCCTTCCAAAGAATGTAATACAGAAGGGGTTGAGAGGAGAGTAACTTTACAGGAGAGAAACCTCACAAACTCCAGTCAGGTGATGAAGATTAACAGCATAAGTATAATTCATTCTGATAGCATGTATACTTGATATGAAGTGATAAGAATGGCATTTGACCTCTGGGGTCTTCATTCTCAAAACATATAACTCAGTCTAATCATGAGAAAAACATCAGACAATTTCCAACTGAAGACCATTTTACATAAAACTGACCAGTACTCCTCAATAATGTCAAGGTCATTAAAAATTAGAAAAATCTAAGAAACTGTCACAGCGAAGAGGAACTTAAAGAGACATGACGATTAATGCAATGTATACTGGGTGAGATCCTGGAAAAAGAAAAAAATGGGTGTTAGGTAAAAACTAAAGAAGTCTAAATAAAGCAGGAACTTTAGTTAATAAAAACTCAGGGAAAGCTGGGATGGCTCAGCGGGTTAAGCGCTTGCTTTGAAGCCCTGGGGACCAAGGATCGAATCCCGGCCCCGGCCCATGTGGACCCATATGTTGAACTAGGGTGTGCCCCCAGTTCAATTCTCACGGGAGCCTATGTGGGAGGCTTCTGGCCCAGTTCCTGCCCTGTGCAGGCAGCCCTGTGCCCACCTGTGGAGTGAAACTATATAGAAACCTAATGGTGTCAACTATGGAGACTGCTCTGGGCCCTCCCCCTTCTCTCTGTCTCTGTCTGTCTCTCTCTCTCTCTGTCTGTCAAAATCAATAAAGTAAATCTTAAAAATAAATAAATAAATAGATAGATAAAAATAAAAGTTCAATTGGTTCATTGATTATGACAAATGTACTATACTAATATAAGATGTTAATAATGGGGAACTGAGTATGTGGTATATGTAAACTGTGCTATCTTTACAGATTTTTTGTAAACCTTAATCTATTCTAAAATGAAAAGTTTATTTAAAAAATTAATCTGGATCTCTCCCAGGGCCTTTTGTTTAGGAGTTGTCTTTGATTGGGAAGGAGTTCAAGTTTCTGAATTATTAACACACTCTCTTGTAGATTCCAATGTAATTAATTCCCAGAACATGCTTTGAGAATCCTGGCCTATTCGGAAGTTTCTCGTCCCTGGCTGTACTTTCAATGCCTGTGTCCTATCCCAGGTGCTCTCATTTCATTGATCTGACATGTGGCCTGGGCACTGGGAAGTTTTACAGCCCCTCAGGTGATGTTAGTGGCAGTAAAGTTTAAAAAATCACTTTCTATACCTGTGCTGTCCAATATAGTAGCCACATGCGGCTACTTAAATTTAATTGCAATAAAATAAAATTAAAAATTCAATTCCTACCCACGTTTCAGGTATCAGTATTCACATGTGGCTAGTGGCTCCTGTATCAGACAGTGTGGATATTGAACGCTGTCATCATTGCAGAATTGCTGTTGATCGGGGCTGCTCTAGAATAGATTATTAGTATAGAATGGATATTTGTGACCTTGTCCAAAAGCTTTTGAAAAGAAGAGTCTCTAAAGATTCCCTACTAGTAACACATAAGAAAGGATACTCTTATAGCAGGTAAAAATTAGAGTAATCATCTTGTCCTGGTTTGCCTGAAACTTCCTCAAGCACTGAGAGTCCTATGTCCCAGGAAACACCTCAGTCATGGCCAAACCATGACAGTCACCCTAGACAACCAGATCTTTCTTGAAGGATGGCTTCAACCAGAAGGAAGATAAGAGGTTTGAGTCTAGTCAGGATCAGAGGGAGGAGCTGATGCTGTGGGCATTTTCCCTAACTGAAGCCAGTGGGGGCTCATATTGTCATGTGTGCCCAGAATTTCATGAGGCAGGATGTTGGAAAGTGAAGTGACCTGCCCTTGCATAATGGTTTAAACTCTTGCTCCCTGCTATCTTGGTGGATGGTGACATTGGCCACTACCCACACCCGTGTGTGTGTGTGTGTGCTCAAATTCAGTCTCTGGTCAACTCAGACACGGACTAGAATGATCTGAATCCCTGCTTCACCATTTACAAGCTATGAAGACTTTTGCAAGATAGTAGTTTATCTGAGCCTCCATTTCCTCACCTATAAAAGGGATTAATATTATCCCTTATGGTTGCTGTGAAGATCAAATGAGCTCATGTATGCAGAGAAACTATCTCATAGTACTATCTGATAAACATTAATTAATATTATTATTTACCCTCTCCTCAGAAAGGCCATGACCTTACTTGTTTAAAAACCATTTTCTAAGCATTTTCTGTATTTGATTCAGTTCAATTTAAGAAATGTTTACTGAATGTTCCAGGTTCTAGAAATGCAAAGATGAAATACATTAAGTGAGTCTTTCCCTTCAAACACATGATAATCTAGCCTGGAAGTTAGAAGTATTATTACAGAACAATACATTGGGTCCTGTGAGAGAGGTGACCACAGTGTGGCATGGGCAAACAGAGGAGGGACACTTAATCAAACAGGGATTGGAAGTGGGTAGAGAAGGCTTACTAGGGTACAGGGGGAGGTGACACCTAATGGAATTGAAGAGGATGAGTAGAGCATGCCAGAAGAACTGGATTCGGAGCAGAGTTAGATGGGTGGACGAATGGGGAGAAATTGTTTCAGACAGAGGAACGGAGCTAGCAGAAGTCCTAAGCTGCTGTGTTAGTGGAATAGTCCATTGCTCAGTGTTAATGGGCAACATTTGGATCACAGTACTGCTAAGTGAGGTAGATAGGTGGAAGAAGCAGACAAAAACTAAATGCTGTTAACCAAGGGACAATGGATAGTGTCCTTGTCCTCCAGGAATTTAACTCAGTTTGTAATGCTCTCTGTTCTTCATGGTTAAATCTAATTTCCCAACTTATCTTCCGGTGACAATGAGAATGCTAAAAGTTGTTCTGGCTCCAAAATCAAACAGGGTGCTATTCTGCAATCCAGCATGCATTTTGTTCTTATCCAAATAGAATATAAATTACAATAAAGGACTCGAAGGTGCCCCCTTAAAGAACATTACATATCCTGGACACTCTGAAAAGCTTAAAAGCGTGAACAAGCTCACTCTACTTTCTTAGTTGTCCTTCATGAGACCATGAACAGGCAGCTTTATGGTTTTCTGATTCCTTTCCTAAAATAAAATTTGTACACTATTTCTTAAGTGTCTATTAAATGTTAGTAATACATATATCTAATGTCAATGCCACTGGTGAAAAAAAAATGTTTTTAAACTGAGACTTTGTTATTAATACAAATGCCTTGACCTGCAATAGGAAATACATTTGTGTGGGATGGGATGGGTATATGTGATATGCAGAATAGTGGCCTCCCCGACATGTTCACATCCTAATCCCCACACATTCACACACATTCATACACACACACACATTCACACAGAGGAACTTGCAGGCATGATTAAACTAATAATCTTAAAATGGGAAAATTATCCTGGATTATCTAGCAGGGCCCAGTGTAATCATGAAGGTTCTTCTAAGTGAGAATCAAAATGGTCAGAGTCAGAAAGAGAGATTTGAAGATGTTACATTGCTGCTTTGAAGATGGAAGAAGGGACCTCAAACCAAGGAATGTGGATGAACTCAGGAAACTTAAAATAAAAAAGACAAGGATACAGATTTCCCCCCAGAGCTTTCAGAAGAGAGGCAGCCACCTTGATTTTAGCCCAGGAAAATCTATATTGGACTTCTGACCTCAAGAACTGTAATATAATACATTTTGTTGTTTGAAGCCAGTAAGTTTGCTGTAATTTGTTAAAGCAGCAATAGGAAACTCACACAAGTGTCGCATTCTTCCAGTTAAGAGTTTATCTCTGTAAGTTTTATTGTCTGAGAAAATGCCTCTCTCACATGTAGATCTAATTTCCTCTTATTGAAAACTTGATCATAATAACGGACAATAATTACATAGAGGTCTCCATAGGCAAGGCAGTGTTCTAGGCCCTTCTCATTTATTAACTCTTCACAACCCATTACCACTTTGTGGCACGTTATGGTTATTAACCTTATTATTATTATTATTATTATTATTATTGTTAGAAAGCTAAGGCAGACATAGGACACAGGTTGTTAAGTGATAGGTCAAGAACTTGAACTCTGAATCAAAATCCTTTTGATTCCCAAACGTTTGCCATTATACAAAAACTAGGGCTAAGGGCTGATTGTCACTGCATTCCTTCCTTATGTTTCATGTTTTCTCCCTCACATTTAGTGTGCCTTATGTCTTTTCTTATGGAAGGTTCATTTGAGCTTCTTGGGTTTTGAAATAAATGAGAGCACTATGAAAGTAAACACCATACTGCGTGTTGGCATATCTCCCAAATCTCAGTCCTTACATTTCCATAGGTGGCATCAAACCAAATTTGCAATAAAGAATCTTGGTTATGCTCAAGTGAAGAAGAGAACAGAGCCTGGCAAATCCCTGCAGATGTGGCTAGAGTGGTCACTGTACCAACGTGGACTTGCTGAGTTCATCAGCTTGGAGTGTCTTAGGAGAACTCAGCCTTTGGTTCTAAGAATTCCAGAAGCTGGAGAATTCTAAGGATGGGAAACAGAAATGATGCCTTGCTCTCACTGATTCTTGTCAAACAAAATGAATTTTATTAGTTAAATAACATAGCTAATGAGTTTGACCAGTCTAGAGAAAACTATTCCTGCAGCCCAGATTTTCAATGGCAGCAGAATTATTTATTCTTTTATTATCTTTTATAATTTTTATAAAAATTATTTATTTTTATTCAGACATCCATATTATAGGGATATTTGCCTATATTGATATAGCTTAATTGAAATCTTCAAGATTCTGGAGATAAAGAATACTCAAGAAATTGTTAGGCACAAACTGCTTATTCAGCTCTGGACTGGGCTCCAAAGAGGCTTAAAAATTGTCCTAGGTCTCAAGGAATGTATAATAAATCATCACTGAATAACGTTATGAAAATGGTGTATGATGTTTGTAGAATAATAGGTCTGGAAATGATTCTTGACTATGTGCTTATAGTTTAGAATTTATTTTATAGTTTTCCTGAACTACAACCAAGTCATCAGACACTACTGTTTTTCTAATTGCCCATAACTCCTTGGATACATGGCTGAGAGCCCCAGAAGATAACTGGCCACTCAACTGGAGACCTTTTAGTGTATACACATTCTCATCCAGTGCTGTTTTCTCTCACTAGAGAGACTTGGATGGGGTATGAAAGTATAAATCTCAAACCCAGACAATGAGACCATTTAATCTCCTCCTCAGAAATTTATGTCCAGTTACAGGTCCTGCCTGGTTAGTGTCATAGATTAAAGAGACAGAAGAAGAGGGAGAGGGAGCAGGGGGAAGGGAAGAGAAGGGAAGGAGGGAGGAAGGAAGAAAGATCAGAAGGAAAGAAAGGAGGGAGGGAAGAAGAAAAGAAAAAGGGAAAAAGCTTGTGAGGCAAACTAAACCTTGAGTGGTCTTCTTGTAACTCTATGTCACCATAGTCTGATTACTGTCATAGCTGTGGATGTACACTACTATAATCAAGGAAGAAATAACATTAAAAACATAAAGGTAAATATCTAAACTCTTCTCTTGGTATTTAAAGGAAAATTCACTTTGTAAAGTTACCAAGAACTCCATAGACACTGCTTGAAACAGAAGTTAGAGGAGGGGGATCCCACCTCTCCTCAAATTGCCCTCCTCATCAGAAAAAATATGAAATTTTTATTTGACATAACCACTGTGAGAAAAACCATTGAATTAATCCCAAATACTTAACTTTATGTTATATTGTGTTGTCTTCAGATCTGAAAATTCAGACAGTTGTGTTTTCTGGTTGATAAAAACTAGACATAGTTGACAAATTCCTGAAAAACACAAATAGCCTTAAGCTATTTTAAAATTTTAAGTAATCAACACTGCAGCTTCTCAAAAAGAAATACATGTGTATATACCATAAATCAAACAGATCAGACATAGTAACATGAGTGAGTAACTGGCCACAGCTGGAAAATAAAGCCATTCATTCTGGGATTTTTCTCCCATGTTAGTGGTATAGAAATACTCATGGTATCCATCAAGAATATGTCTATTATGAATTTAGTTAGGACCTTGGCTGGGAGGAGGGGCGCAGACAAATGAAAAACCACTGAAGCTATCCCTTGACGCTTGGGAATGAGAGTTCAAGGTTTGTGTGCATTCACTACATCTTTGAGAGCTGCCTTGATCACCTGAATCACCTGGTTTCTCTACCACCTTTCAAAGGGATCAGTGGGAAGAGGGGAGGATCAGAGAGACTTCCTAGGCATGTTCTTTTCCCTTTCAAACTGCTTCTGTGATTGGGACTTTGCTCAAAGCATGATCTCTACTCATGCTGCCAAATGTCTCAAATTAGTAGACATATCTAATAGACCAAAGGATTCAAGTAGATGTTATGGTAATGCTGACTGCCCAATTTCTCTGTGAAACACAGCCTGTCAACCCTGTCTTCACTTCAGTTCCGATTCCACTAACACCATTCATGGACTAGATTTATAAACGCATCCTCGACTGCCATAAAATCGTCACTCCTTCCATCTATCTTTGAATAATCGAAGCACTATCTTTCTTTATGGCAAGCCACCTTTGCTGGAGACTTTCTAGAAGGCTGCTCCTTTCTGTGCTCAGCTCCTTAGACAATGCCCTGAAATGCCAGTAGGACAGCAGGTTGGCATCTTCTGAGGAATGTGCAATCTGTGCCTGTCTCTGCCCCCTTCCACCAGCTCAGTATCTCTGGGCGTTTCAGCAGTTGTTCTTCAGGCTTGGGGTGTTTATCTCCCACGGGCAGCTGAACTGCCTCCCATTTCATGAGCGGAGCAATGGAATGCAGTGGAAGAGACCCAGGCCTCCAGCCACGCAGATTAGAGAGTTTCGTGCTCAGGTCCCTATATGGTTGTGTTAGACGGAACGAAGGGCTCAAGTCTGTCTTTGTTCCTTGTTTGGGAAGCAAGTGGGAGGAGAGCAGGCCAAGGGGCTATATAACCCTTCAGTGTTCAGCTTCCTCCTGAACACCACCCAGCGCAGAGAAGCCCAGCCAGCACTGTCAGGGTAAGTGACACTCCCAGCAACATGACTTACAGATTCCAGAGGCTCTGATTTTACCCAGGATCCACAGACATCGTCTAAAGGGATTTGACTGGGCTCGTTCATGCACTCTGAAATATTGGAATGAAAATTGTACTACTAAAATCATTGTAGCATTTAGCTCGAATTAGCTAACATTAAAAAGGTGGTTAAGAAGCAGCTTGGAGTGGGGGAGGAAGGGGGAGAGGAAGCTGGAATGAAATCTATCACCTGTAAAATCTGTTTATACTAAACCAACAGCCCGGGTTTCATAGCATACATCAGGGATGTGGGCTAGTCATTTGCACTGTGTTGATTTGCATAGTTAGACATTTATTTATATTTAGGCACTGGAAACTCCAGTATTTGGGGTCCAGATTCGGTGTGGCAATTTGCCATTGGAGTGTATTGTCTGTGCAGTGAAGGTGTCTGGCAGCGGATTTGAGAAGGAACAGAGGCCAGCAGCCCAGTCTTTGGTATTGGCTAGTTGTGTATTTGTGTCTGGGTTTCCCTGGCTCTAATTGGTAGTATCTTCTGTGGGAAAGGCATGTCGCATTGGTGAACTCACACTCAACAGGTGTCTCGCGGTCAGCTGCTGGGTCATGTGCACAGACTGCAGCAGGAAACCCACTGGATCTTGCTCTGTGAACAAGAGGGAGGGAGCAGAGCAAACATCTGACATCTGTGTGTGTCTCAGCCTAGTTACTGCATGTCTGGTTTGCATTTCTCTCAACCTGCTGAGGTTGTGGAGCCCCAGCCAACCCACGCTGCACTTTGCTGTAAATCAGGGTTTGGCAGCTTCAGCCTGAAACTAGAGTTTTCATGCAGAGATTATTTTTTTTCCCCTTCCATTTTGTGATTCATGACTAAATATGGTTTGTGTTTCAATACTGATGGAGCTGGGAACTACAACATTCTTCACCCCCCCACCTCCTCCCACTAACTACTCGTTTTTGGCACAAGATGCACTCGTCAGTTGGAGCAGAACCCCTGACCCGGGTGCAGTTCCAAAAGCAGACATTCGAGTGTGTTTTACCTAATTAGGAAATGCTGTGCTCCAAACCAAGCTGTTGGTGCAGGTTAGATAAGTTGTGAACCACTGAGCCGGCTCCTTTCCGGGGACACACAGACTTCCTCTCTAACGACAGTGTTTGTTTTAGAGATGACAACATCCCCCCTGGAAATTATTTTTTTCTCCAAATAAAAGTACATTTACTGAATTTTGAGATTTTTTTCCTCCCTGCTTGCTAGCTAATGTCTACTTTTTCTGCAGTCGATTGAAACATTCCCCCAAATCCTCCCTGCCATTTCAAAGGGTTGTTAAAGACATGCATTTTATAGTGAACATCCTGGCACGTTCCAAATAGTTTGTCCTGTTTTCAGCTCTTCCTTTTAGGTTGTAAAATCTGCTAAGCACATCATCTGCAGGGAGGCTGTGACTGGCCTGGCTGCCTCTAAGGAATGCCTGGGGCTCTTGCTGATTCTCTGCCTTGTCTCCCTTACATTCATTTCTCGCCTCTCTTCTAGCTTCTTAATCTGCTAGGAAGGAAGCCAGCTCACAGGAATGCCCCGCACAATCCAGTCTTTGGAAAGGGAAGGGTGAGAAAGGAAAGGGCCAGCCATGTGCACAACAAGGCCCAAGTTCCATTCTTTCGCGTGGAACTCACAAGCCTGGAGGCAGCGTGGAAAGAAAGCAAAGATGAGCAATAAAAAGATCTCTATAATGATCATAATCGTATACTTATATTAATAATCATTATTGAAAAACAAATATTTATGGAGAACTCATAATGCATATGACACCATAAATTATTTTAAATGCTTAAAAAAAGAGTTAAGCTCATAAGAACTCTGTGTGGTCTGGACCAATGTAATTGCTGTTTTATAGATAGAAATTATGCTCTAACGATGTTACATAATTTACTAAGCCACACTGCTTCTAAGTGGTAAAACCAGGATCCCAAACCAGGCAGTTTAATGAGTCCCAGCTTGTAGTCACTGTGCTCTGTAATCTCCATTGTCCTAACTGCCAGTTTTGCAATCTTGGACTACTTGCTTCAACTCCTTGAATCCTGGTTTTCTTTTTTTGTCAGCTGGAGATAATAGTACATGCCCTGGATTTAAAATACATCGTCTCAATTGAGGTCCATGTTCTTTACAAGGAGTCATACAACATGAGGTTCTGCTGTAGAAGTTCTAGGCATCTGGAAAGTTGCAGTGTTGGTTTAATGGAAATGATCTGGCAGAACTCCAACTGTAATAGCTTTGTTTTCTTTTCATACTGCCCAGAAATTTCCTTAAAAGAGTTGACTTTTATATCTAGGTCTGTGTGTGCATTAAGTTCAACAATTTAGAAGAATCTTCCTCGACTTGAAATCTTAAGATCTCAAAGTCAGGCAGAGAACGCTGGGTGTCCCTCTTTTTATAGAATGTTTCCACCTAATTCTGCTTGAGAAAATGGATGAGAATCTGGATTGAAAGCCAAGGGCTAGCCCAGGAGACCTGACCCCTGCTACAACTCTGTCTCTAATGCCCTCTGTGCCCTTGAGCACATCACTTTCTCTGGGTTTTCTCATTTGTAAAAATATGAGCATGGGGTGAAAATGTCTTCTAATAGAACTTTGATTTCCTAAATCTGTAAGTTGTTACTTTGGCTCCAGCCTTTCAAATTTTCTTATACGATCCAAGCTTAAGGGAGGGATATTTAAAATATAGTTTTATTACTAAAAAAAACCCCAAAACATGCTTGATTTAGAAAATATTACAAACCCCAGGGAAGATCATTAAAAACAACTACAAAACCTACCACTTCAAAATAAACCCCCATCAACATCTTGGTAAATGCGATTACTCTTTTTGCCATGTATAAAAATACATTTTAATGAGATCATACCGTGTGACTTTCTCTAGCCTCTTACTCTTATATAAGAATATACCTGAGGCGTTTCTTTTAATTTATCTTAATGGCAGCAAAGCATTCTAGTGCATGATGTGTAATTTATCAGATTTACTCTGGCTTGTTGGATATACAGATTAGCATTAATTGTTATTAATGGAGAATAAATTTAGTCACTAAAATTTAAAGCACCTTCTTAGAAAATTTTGATTGGCTCTAATGTTTTACCAAGGGTAAAATAAAGTTCTCAGGATCCAAAAGAAATTTTTCTTTTAAGCATTTTACATTAAACATTGCAGCCTTCCAACATTTTCAGGTCTTTACATGCTGCTCACCCTTCAATATCTCTAACTTTTGAAAAATATTAAAAAAGTTATGACATATCCAGAAAAATGTGAGGTTGGGCGGATACTGAGAGCAAATTTCAGACACTTTAACATATGACAAGTGACTTGTCCTTGTGAAGATCTGGTATCTTCGTCTGATCTTCTCATCTGTGCTCTATAGTTGTTCGTTCATTTGCTCACTTTGTCAATCTTTAAAATGCTGTGGACCACATGTAACACACCAGCCACTGTGCAAGAGGCAGCTGTATGAACATGGAAGTCAGAGTGTGGGCTTCTGAGAGGTTTGCGGTCTCTTTAAAGTGATTTGAAATAAGTGATGTATCAGATACGGGTCAGCTCAGCATGCTCTAGGAGTCCAGAAGAGGGGCCCAAACACAGCCTGGAGGGTAGACGTGGTCAGGGAAGTGTCAGCACTGCTGGATTAGAGCTGCAGTGGCTTCCTCCCTGTTCCCTGCAGGTCCCTGTGAAGTAGCTCCAGACAAGATGTGTGAAGAAGAGGACAGCACTGCCCTGGTGTGTGACAATGGCTCTGGGCTCTGTAAGGCGGGCTTTGCTGGGGACGATGCTCCCAGGGCTGTTTTCCCGTCCATTGTGGGACGTCCCAGACATCAGGTGAGCAAAATTCTGTTTGAAACAGAGAAACAGGACTATAGAATAGGTATCTCTATGTCTGTGCTTCCACGGGTATCCAAAGATTTTCCAGTGCTCTCTGTTCAGAAATCATGTAACCTTGATAAAAATATGCCTCTGATGATTAATGTCGAGGAAAAAAGTGCCAATTTCATATACGCCATAGACAGATTATCTGGTGGGTGTCTATCGGATAGATCGGCCCCTTTTTTGAGTTCTTTTTTATCTAACTATGATCATTGTCATCATCATCAGAAACATTTATGAGTTACCTGAGAGTTACTCAAAGAGCTTGATGTTAGATAAAAGTAAGCATTTTTACCAAATGTAATTTTACTGCTGGCTGTCAACAAAATATATTGAGACAGCCACATGACAATTATGTATAAACAAAACGTTGGTGGCAGCCACACGATAAAAACTGAGAATTTCATCTCAGAATTTCTCCTATACATCAGATATATATTTTATTCCTTGAATCTATCTGATTGATAGTTACATCTCTCAGTGTAGCATATATTCACAAGAACAAATAATAGAAATCTTGTTCAATGAAGAAACTCTTTCTCTTTGTTGAGCTGTGTGCAGTGGAGATACTTTGCGCAAATCGCTATTAATGGAACTATAGCAGCCATGATTGTTCTGCAATTCTAGAAGAGTTACCCAAATGCAATGAAAAACTCCAGTAAAGAGAATCTCTCTCTTTTCTTTCTTTTTTGTTTTAGTTTCACCTTAATAATGAAAAAAAAAATACATCTGACTGATAGCTTAATGTTGACTGGTCTGGATTTATCCATCAGAAATTAAGCAATGAGTGGTCACTTGTTGAAATACTGCTTTTGCTCATAAGGGTTAAAAAATAATATTCACATACTCTTGAGTAGGCAGCAGCTTTACAAGTATCAAGGGATTTATAAGAAGAAAAATGCCATTTAACTTATATGCAAAGTTTTATACATTCATTCAACAAATAATTATTGAGTGACAAATATGGACCAGGCAATTTGTTATAATGGAGAACCAGACAAACACAATCTTTGCCCTACTAGAGTTCATCTAGGAACATAGAAGATACAACAATGCGTATGTAAAGTTGCATTACCTACAGGGTCCTCTGCCGTCTGGAAGCTGATTTGGGCCTTTTCCCAGTCATCTGGGGGATGTTGCTTAAGACTGTATTGCCATTGCTACCGAAAGAGAAACTTTGTCTCACAATAATTTAACCCTTTGTGATTGGTCTATAATCAATTCATAAGTTCTGGGAGAGGTTGACTTGTTATACGTTGATTCTTTTTAGGGAGTGATGGTGGGAATGGGACAAAAAGACAGCTACGTGGGTGACGAAGCACAAAGCAAAAGAGGTATCTTGACCTTGAAGTACCCGATAGAACATGGCATCATCACGAACTGGGATGACATGGAAAAGGTACTGGGAGATTCGCTGTAGGATGAGCCCTCGGGCTCATATTGTGTGCCCGTGAGTGGAAGGTCCCGAGTGTGCTGATGGGAGCAAACTTCTCCCAGCCCCAGACAGAGATGGAGGAAATGGAGGCAGGAAGCTGGGACCTGTCCTCTTCTTAACAGACACTGCAGAAGGCAATTTCCTTAAAAGTGTTAAAAATGGCACCTAGGTTTTCAGGTCAGCTTCATTCATACATTTCTGTTTTCACTGAACTGAATCATTTCCCCATGAATATTAACTAAAATGAAAGTAGGGGGCAAAGAAAAAACAGTTGAATGATAATAACATTTACTCTGGGTCAGGCACTGAGCTAAATAGTAACTTCAGGGTTACCCTATTTAATTCTCACAAAAACATACTAATGTATGTCTAAGGGGAGCTGAGAAGCATTAGCATTTGCCAAAGCTTACACAATCAAGAACTGGCTGAGCTGGGATTTGAACTCATTTAAGCTCATTTGACTGTGCCCTTAACCACCATACCATTAAGCCCCACGGAGCTGGCTCTGGGTTTTTGTTCATGCATCCTCTAGATGTGAATCCTTGGGTAAACTACTGAGACTTAGAGCTTCAGTGTCTGCATTGGTAGAAATGTGGAAGCGTGATGAGCACTTGTGACATTTTCTCTGGTCCTAGTTTCATTTAGCTCATCCTGGTCCTTTTTCTGGGTTTGCAGTGGCTCTGTGACATCAAGTCACTGTATTTCTTCTCTGTCTCCCTCCCACACTAGATCTGGCACCATTCTTTCTACAATGAGCTTCGTGTTGCCCCAGAAGAGCATCCAACCCTGCTCACTGAGGCACCCCTAAACCCCAAGGCCAACCGGGAGAAAATGACCCAGGTAAATACCCACTCCAGGACCCAGCACTTTGAGTTTGAGGAGAATCCTGTTTGGAAGAAGCTGTGAAGGAAAACAGAGAGATGGCTCACCCCCCCAGGTCACTCACAGACTGACAACTTTGCAGGAACTCAGGGATTCCCAAAAAAGGAACATCTTCATGGTGGTCCTCATATTCGTACTATAGGAACTACCCCCTGTGACCTCCAAGAGCAAGAGGGCATTTAAAAGACCTAATTGAAAAAGAAGGGTGTTTAGGTTAACACGTCTAAGGAGAAGTCATTTCAAAATTCAGGGTAATATACGGTGGAGAATTTTGGTCCTGGTGTCCTACAGATCTAGGTTTGAAAACTGGATCTGTCATTTCTTAGCTATGTGACCTTACATAATGCACTTAATCTCTTAGAGCCTCAGTTCCCTTGTCTATAACTTGAGAATAATATTAATATTATTATTTTTCAAATAATTGATGTAAATATTAATGAGGCAAAATATTACATATGTATGATGATACCTGGTATAATAAACATTCAACAAATAATAGCAATTGTTGTATTTGAGATGTGTCTGAAGACCTTACAGCAGGGAGCCATCTATCCCACCAGCCAGACAAGGTTTCCAGTTCGGATGAGCTCCCCAATACAAACATCTAATATCAATTTCATGCGAGCTGTGCTTAAGCAGTGGACTAAGCACTTTACATGTGTTGTCTCATTAAATTTTTACAATGTGAATGAAGCAGGACCTATTATTACCCTGATTATGTAAATGAAGAAATCAAAGCTCAAATATATTAGGTGATCGTCCCAAAAGTCCCACAGCTAGAAGCAGCTGAGTCTGAAATTGGCCCATGATCTTTTGACCTTGTAGATGAATTAACATCAAGATTGCAGGGCCTTTTTCTGGGAAGTCCTCTGGGTACTGACACCAGCACACTAGCATTTATTCTGTACTGGGGAACAGAAATGACTCCATGCAGCCAGAAATGTTTCTGATGGGCATTATTGTTACTGTGAATGGCATGAAAGCAAAACAACACAGTTGGGGAATTATGGCTCTCTAACAAATGATGTCAGACATCCTGGTGAATGGACAGACCCCAGATGATTTTACAGATGGAGAGATGGAGGCCTGTGGACATGTCAGTGTGAGCAAATTTCTCACAGATGACCTGGAAGGGCTCTGGTTCTAATCTTGTCCCTGGACTGAATGAGCTGGGGCATTTGCATTTGTACGTGGTCCTCTGTCACCTGATGGGAGTTCTCATCCGCTGGAAACAGGACTCCTTCCACAGCAGCCAGAGTGGCCTCAGATTTTAGAGCTGGCATTGACCCAACAACAACATAACACAAAGTGGAACCGCTTAAATGAAACCTCAGACAAACCACAGAACTGGTCTAATCTCAACCAGTGTGCACTTTGGGTATAGAAGTTCTCTTTCCTTATACCAGAGAAGTCAAAATCTGTGTTCGTCAACAAAAGGCCCCTTCTTCAATGTTCTTCGTAAGCCTGGAGGCATCACTAACTTTGTTCTTTGTATTGCTTTGCAGATTATGTTCGAGACTTTCAATGTACCGGCCATGTATGTGGCTATTCAGGCGGTGCTGTCCCTCTACGCCTCTGGTCGTACAACTGGTAGGTGCCTAGGAAGAATGGGAACCTCAACTGTATACACCATCAGTTATGGGATTTGATGGTTAAACACTTGGACTCTGATGAATTGGGGGTGAGTTAGAATTGACAGGACTACTCCCAGCACTAAAAGTTCTTCTCACACTTAACAATGAGCCCTTTAACAGGGACGTCCAGCAGGACCTTTTCTACTGTTTCTCTCTTCCTGCTCTTTCTTTTCCTCAGGCCTTGTCTCTCCTCTCATATCCAGTCAAATGTTTTCTTTCCTCCCTCTCAAATAAGAGGCTTAGGAATTTCCCTTCTACTAGACCAGCAAGGAACCACACAGCAGCAGCCATGGTGACTTGTATCCTGCCTAATTGTCCCCCAGGCATTGTGCTGGACTCTGGTGATGGTGTCACCCACAACGTGCCCATCTATGAGGGCTATGCCCTGCCCCACGCCATCATGCGTCTGGACTTGGCTGGCCGAGATCTCACTGACTACCTCATGAAGATCCTGACGGAGCGCGGCTATTCCTTCGTGACTACGGGTGAGGCCTGTAGGAGATAAAGGGAAGAGGGTGCTCTTCACAGTGATCTTCAGGACCACAGTGACTATCCAAGGAAACGGTGGGAGGGAGCCTTGCAGAGGGCAAAGGAGGTCAGCCTTGCTGGCTCCAATGCCCAGAGCAAATTGCAGCTCTTTTTCTGTGTGGAATTGCAAAATGGTTATACTGTTTCCTTGAGAAGCACAGTTATAGCAACCTAGTATGATGAGCTAGTCTAAGTGGTGTTATTTGAACATTTTTTAATTCCCTCCAATCACAAATGAAAAGTGAGGAGACTAAAGATAGTATGGCATGGTGATTGGCAATCTTTGCAGGTATTTACATAGGGCTTGGGTTCAATTCTGCCGCTCACTAGCGGTGTGACCTTGCTAAGCCATAGTCTCTTCATCTGTAAGATGGGAGTAATCACAGGCCTTCTCTCACATGTTTGTTGTATTAAATGAGATGCTGTGCATAGAACACTCAGCACAGAGAAAGCATGTAATAATTACTACCTAATATGAATACCAATCCAGCAGGCAGGGATGTGTGCGTCTTTGGACATTGAGCCAGTGCCACCTGCTCTCCACTCACAAGAGGCAAAGTCAGATGTTTCTAGAGACGTGGGGATGTCCTCAGTGCCCGTGACCCTAACTGCCACCCCTCTCCTTACCAGTTTGGTATTGTCCAAATATTTCAGTTTCTGGAAATGCTTGAAGCTTATTTTAGACTCCAAATTTGAGCCCTGAAGCTGTTAAAGTCTCCTTTTGGAGTAGAGAATTTAATTAATTCTGTTCCTGCCTCTGCTTCCCACGAAAAAAAACCAAAAACCTGTAAAAGGTTCCCAGAGGCCCAGACAGAACCATTAGCACTTCAGAATGTAGGAGTCTGCAAGGTGTCTGCCTGCCTGTTCTTCCACCTCCTTCAATACGCCCTCACGGAGCCTCCTGGACTAGGACTGGTCAAGAGCCAGGGCCTGCCTCTCTCTGCGAGGCAATGAACTGCAATCTACCTGGGCCAGGCAACGAGGGTCTCTGGAGCTTTTTGAAAATGGTGGAACCCCAAGGGGGCTGCTTCAGCATAGGACTTCCAGGTCAATTGAAAATCCAATATAAAACTGCTATAAGACAATTATAACAGAGAGTGATTGGTTAATCCTGTAAAATATGTACAAAGGATTTCCTGCTCTGTGGCTTTCTCTAGCTAGCTCCGTTAGCCCTGTCATGTATTTTCCAGACAATCACTGCTAAGGGTCCACTATATGTGACACATTCTGCTAGGAACAGAAGTGATTCTTCCATGGACCTCAAATTTAATTACCACCATGGATTTGGGTTGGAGAATATTGAAGTTACTTTTTGTAAGAACCCTGTATAATGAGAGAGACGGAGATAGGGCAGGTGGATTCTTACCAGCTGAGAACACCCTAATGTTTGTATCTTGACAGCTGAGCGTGAGATTGTCCGAGACATCAAGGAGAAACTGTGCTATGTGGCTCTGGACTTTGAGAATGAGATGGCCACGGCTGCGTCCTCCTCCTCCCTTGAGAAGAGCTATGAGCTGCCTGATGGGCAGGTGATCACCATCGGGAACGAGCGCTTCCGCTGCCCAGAGACCCTGTTCCAGCCGTCTTTCATCGGTAGGCAGCGGCATCACGTCCTGGGAAGGCGTGACCCACTCCTCCCTCCTCTCCTATCCAGCCAGCCCTTGGCCACCAGCACCCTTCTGCACATGGGGGCACGGGGCTACGAAGCTAAACACATTTCTAAATGAGGGCAAAGAGTGTTACCATTAAAATGAGAAGACTGAAGGAGGCCAGGAAAGAAGTTTATATTCTAAGAAAACACTATTATATTGTAGTCAAGCCAGAAGCATTCTTGGTGTATAGTGAGAGTCAAATGTTGTCTGTGCTCAGGACACAGTGGGGCCACCAGACCAATGGGAAGGGTGTGCTAAATGCTGGGCGTTTGGGAATGGAAGGGGGAGAAAAATGGGAGAGCCTAGTCTTACATGAGCACTGGCCTTGGGAAAAGGGTTAGTATAGTTGTTGACAGACTGCAGGCTCTAGGACAGGGGCTGGAAGGGGAGAGTGGGGGAGGGTGGGTTTGAGTCTTAGTACTTTCCCAAGCTCAGACCCCTCCAAAAGAAAAATGCGTAAGACTGAAGAAAAACAAGTCTTTGTCTAAATGGGATAAAGCACTTTTCTGATGATCTCAGTAGCATTTAGCTTTGAGGGGTGAGAACAAGGTTGCAGCCAGAGAGAGAGAGAGACCATGGCAATGACATTGGCTCAGACGGGACCTTCTGAGGGCTTCTGCAGGCTTTGCCCCTTATTTGAACCTTACATAGTAGTGAGTCTATTAAATATCAGGGAGGTGATGCTGTCGCTCCCCACAGCCCTGCAGCAGAGCCTCCTCACTTACAAGAGGTGACACAGGACACGGGGAGTGACAAGGACCTCTTGGTCTCTGAGATGGGTGGTACCTGACTTCATTGCTGTGTAAGATCTCCCAGTTGCTCACATAGGTCTTCCATATCCAACCTGGGCTTTACTCACCACCCACGGACCATGGCCTGTGTCTCGTTTCCAGGGATGGAGTCTGCTGGCATTCATGAAACCACCTACAACAGCATCATGAAGTGTGATATTGACATACGAAAGGACCTCTACGCCAACAACGTTCTCTCTGGGGGCACCACCATGTACCCCGGCATTGCCGACCGCATGCAGAAGGAGATCACAGCCCTAGCACCTAGCACCATGAAGATCAAGGTACGGTTTAGTGACAGACCCTATGGCTATGCAGCGGGCATGCCAAACCTATCTATCACCAAGCTCGAAGGACTCTTTAGAGACCGCATCTTGGTTGCACATGCTCATAGGTTCTGAGATTAGACAGTGTGTACAAGTCCGGAAGTTTCAAACTTTGCAGGATATAAATTAATCCACATCATAAGAGAAGCTAGATTATTTTGTGCAAAATTTAGTCTATAAATATCCTTGTCTATTAGCTACTTTCAGCAGCTGCAATGGAGGTCAGCAGAGCTGCCCATGTGCCCATAGCTGCTTAAAATATATTTTCTGTTGTTTTTCTTCATCACCAAAATAGTGCATCTCATGTGTAGACCATTAAAAAACAAAAAAATACAGATGAGCCAAACATGTTTCTGAAGAGGTGTAAACTCTGTAGATTCAATAATGTATATTCTTTCATTACTAAATGTGATCACAGCTTAGTGGCCACAAATGAGAATTTTCTCTTCATCACTCTGTCTGAAACACCTTTAGATAGAGATGCTCAAAAGCACACACAGGAGGTGGCCAGGAAGACCAAGCGCAGTCCCTGAGCCATGCAGGACCCCTGTCATGTATGAGTTTTGAGTCCCAGGCAAGGGAACTCAGAGATTTAATGGAGATCATTCTTTGGAGGCAACCTTAGATGTGACCGGCGACTTCTCAATCACTATGATCTCTCTGTGCAATCAGAAGGCCATGCCGGGCCCTCTGACCCTGGTCACAGGAAGCAGGAGAAGGGGCAGTCCAGGTGCAGTTCACACACATAAGTGTTTAAACAAGTTCTCTGTTTTTTGCCCTCCGTTTTCGGTTTTGTTTTGTTTTGGGTGTTGTGTTGTGTTGTGTTGTATTGTGTTTTGTTTTGTTTTGTTTTGTTTTGGAAAGGGTATGCAGGTCACATAAATGGGTACCAGACTGAAGCGTGCTGTCTGGCTGCATGATAGGCTCTAAAAGATTGCAGGGTGAGAGTGTTTTCTCCTGGGATCTGCTCCAACCCCACCCCTCCACTCCCCTTCCTCCCACACCAAAGGGAGGAGGCTAAAACCAGCTGCTGGGTTCACTGACAAAGCCAACCCACCTTGCGGGTCTATTACAGAGAGAGGCTGTAGCTCAAGCTGGGTAGTTCCTAGTTCTCCAAACTTTGCTTCTTGAAGAGAAGTGAATGTGGAACTTAGGGTTCCAATGTGGTGAGAGAAAACTGTTAAAAACCTGGAACCGTAAAGTGATAACATCAGCGGGAAAGGAAACTAGATGGAGGGCCTACAGGAACTTTGCACTATCTTCACAACTTTTCTGTAAATCTAAAATTACCCCCCAAGTAAAAAGGCTACTTCTACAGTATAACAAAAACAAAACCGCAACAAGACACCTGGGAGAGGTCTGGGTTGGGATATTGGGTCTGACATGTATACAACCTGTGTGAGCTAGCCAGTTACTTAGACCTCTCTCAGTCTGTTTCCTTACATGCTTTATGGGAGTAATTTAATATGTACTTTTTGAAGGGATTATGAGAATTAAATGAGATAATACATGTGAGTACAAATGCTTAGCATAGTGCCTGGCACATAGTAAGTGCTCAGTAAATTTTAACTACTTGGACTAAAACGAAAAGTTTAATCAGAACTTGGGAGATAAATAGAAATTAAACCCTTTCAGCAAGGTGTTTCAGAAACACCTTGTCTATTGGTCAAATGTCCCTATTCATTTCTATCCAATGATCCAGGTCTAGAGGGGAATTTGAAATTGCTGAGCTGTGGTTTGGGGGTTACTGCAGGTAGATGGGGTTCACTGCTCTCTGCACTGAAAGCACTCATTTATTTAAGAAATATAAGCAGGCCCTGGCATGTCAGGCCTGTGCAGTGGGTCAGGCCAGCTGAACTGGCACGCACCCCAAGGAAATGGTCATCCCAATAAGAGGCCCTGAGCCCCTCTGTGTTAAACAGTGCATCTCAGTAGACTTCTTCGGGTGAGAGAAGCTTGTATAGTAAGTTCTGGCACAACCAAAACCTCTCACTGCACTGAAGATGTTGGTGGTTGTGCTGAGTTCTGAGGCACGGCTTATGGAACTCAGACATCACCAGGGCTCTCAGGTGGAGGTCATGCAGGATGCAGAGCCCACTTTTCAGTTTGCCCAACAGTAGACCAAATACAATAGAGGTATTGTGGGTGCTTTGGAATAGATTGTGGAAAGGAAGCCAGAAAAACAAATATACTCTTTGAAGAATCCCTAAATCCAGAAGCTAGGCCCACCCCGTCGGGTTAGGGTTACGGTTGGAGTTAAGGTTAGGCAGCTAACAGCCCGGACTGTCCCCGACATTCATGAAACTTCAGCCAGGTCTGCTAAATCCGGACCACAAAGAACATCAGGCCCCATCCTAGGGCACTAATGGCCTTTCGTTCTCATCCTGACCAACAGATCATTGCCCCCCCGGAGCGCAAGTACTCTGTCTGGATCGGTGGCTCCATCCTGGCCTCTCTGTCCACCTTCCAGCAGATGTGGATCAGCAAGCAGGAGTACGATGAAGCCGGGCCCTCCATTGTCCACCGCAAATGCTTCTAGAACACTTCCCTGCTCTCTGTCTCTAGCACACAACTGTGAATGTTTTGTGGAATAATGCCTTCGATTCTTCTCCAAATCATTCCTCGCCAAAGCTTTGACTCGTTGCCTATGTATTTTTTAATAAATCTGAAACATATTACCTGTAACCTGTAGCCTTGGCCTCTGATCATTGCCCAGCTGGCCCGTATTCCTAGTAGGTTGAGCTCACCTGTTACAGAATGGCTCTCTAGGGGTGCAGCCCAAGACAGGACACACCTCAGATGTGTGCGATTCCCAGGGATGGGTAGAATCACATTAACACAGGAAGTTCCAACTACTAAATGCTGTCAGTGGAAAGAATTTGAAAATGCACAGGAGATAAATATAAACATGGATTAAAATATAGCGGCAGGATAAACCACACTGATTTTACAACTTGCTGAGTCATTAAATTACATTGCTCTCCTGTAACCGCAGTATTGGTAGTCTAATGAGTGTGTGTGTACACATGAATATATTATACACACAAATATATGAATTTTAATACATATAATACATTAAGCTTAAACATATTAAGAGAAGGTATGACTTTTATCAGGGGGAAAAGATTTTTAAAAAAATGATTAAGAAACACTGCTCTAAAAATCTCACATGGGGAAGCCGGGATGGCTCAGTGGGTTAAGCACTCACTTTGCAGCGCCGGGGACCGAGGATCGATTCCCGGCCCCGGCCCGTGTGGAACCATATGCTGAACTGGGAGCTCCCCCAGTTCAGTTCTCTCTCTGTATCTCTCTCTCTCTCTCTCTCTCTCTGTCAAAAATAAATAAATAAATAAAAATATATTTAAAATAAAGCACCATTTAAAAATAAAAATAAAAAAAATAAATAAAAATCTCACTTCCCAGCTGGATCATGTTTCCCTTTTCCTGATCAATATCTGTCTCTGAAAAGATTACAGATATATTCACACCAGAAGGGGCGGGCAGATAAGAGCACTTTGCAAGGACAACTGGTGTCAATCATTATACTAAGGGTTTTACAAATAACCTCATGTATTTGTTCTTCAGAACCATGTGGGAAAAATATTATTATCATGCCCATTTTATAGACGAAGAAAAAGTTGTCCCTATTATACAGAGGAACTGCCAACTTTGACATTTCTTTTTCCCACTTGGCCTGGGAGGTACAAAAATGTATAAAAATACCTTCCCTGCCCATAAGGGTCATAATCTCAAAGCACTTTTCAACCCAGGCTGTTCAGCACCCTTGGCAGCTCCCTGGCTTGGAGCTGATGGTCCCACTCCATGCAAATATCTGAGTGGGGTTAGCAGCCACTGGTTATCCCTAGATCTGAAGGGTTTTTGTCCATGGCAGGGGCTTTCTGCAGAGACCTTGGGCCCTAAGAGTTAATGCCTATTTGGTCCAGAAAACTCAAGCTTCCCCTGGTCTTCTCTGGCCTTGTAGCTTCAGCCAATTATAATTAATACTACAGGTAATAAGAGCTGGCATCCATCATGACCAAATCCTGTGCAAAGCCCTGTACATCAGGGTCTCATTTTATCCTATAGCAATCCTATGGAATTGGTACTGCCTTTTTACAGATGGAGCAGCTTGAGGCTGTAAATGGTTGAAGAATATACCCAATGCCATACTACTGCAGAGATGAGACTTGAGCTTGCTTCCAAACCTGTACTCTTAGCCATTAGGCTAGTATTTCTTAAAGAACAGGACACATAGGTCAACCTCATCAGCGGCTCGTTCTAAATGGGCAGATTCCTGAGCCATAACCAATGCCTGCAGAGCTAGAACCTTTGCAGCTGAGGCTGGGAACTTGAGTTTTAATCAAATTTCCCTGGAGATTCTTTTGCACATTAAAGTTGGAGAACCAGCCTGAAATAAGTAAGCTATGATTGAGGTAAATCTTCCAGTTGCAAATATATGCTTACCAGGCAAAGGAACCTCATACCCACTAGACTTAAGTTAAGGATTAGTGTATAGATACTTGCAACAGCTCATTTTTATAATTTAGGCAAAAAGCCCCAACCACTCTCATCATCACTACTGGGGTTATATATAACGTAATACAAGTATGTGTCCTGTTGTACTTCACATTCACCACTAGAGGGCGTAGGCTCTCTGGTAAAGGAAGGGCTGCTAGGAATAGTTTCTCAAAGAATCTGAAACAGGTATGGCCCAAGGCAAAAATCAGGGAATCCAATACCACTCACTGAACGTGCCTGAGTGAAATGTCCCTTCCTTGTGAGCACCCAGCTGCAGTGTCCAGGCACCTTCTCCCAGTCAAAGGTCAATAACTCCTCCCCCCGATTCCACAAGATGCCCAGTGACTTGAGGGCTGGACAAGAGACAGAATCTCATTGATGACCCTCACCTCAATCTTCTGGACATAAAACCAGCAACATATAGGTTTGGCTGCCTCCTTAATATTTCTCCTACCAATTGCAAACCAGGCTCTAAAATCCTTCTTCTATGACCACCCATTTCCCCACAACAGAGGCATGCAACCCTGGAAGACAACATGGGTTTCTAATAACATGGATCCACATCACAGTCTTTGTTGGGAGCAAGTGAGTGGGAGGAAGCATTATTTCTTTTTTAAGTGAATAATTTTCTGTTGTTAGTGCAGCAGCATCTATGCAGTCAGGCTGAGCTTGAGTGTCTTCAGTAAGGTTTACAACATGGAGCAGCCTGGAGAAGATGTCTGGTTGCAGTGAGAGAGGAGGATGTCCAGGCCAACACAGCCTACAGCCTGACCAGAAGCCATCGATGCAACTAAGTTTTTAAAAAAGATATCACTCAACCAAAAGGGATGGGCATGGAAGGGGACATGGTTCTTCCACATCAGAGTATGCAAACCAAATGTTTAAGATCATGTTTATTCCTGGGAAAGCCAAGTCAATTGAAGCAATGTTTGAAGAGTACTTACTAGGACCCAGGACAGGGAGAGGTGAGGAAAATGGACATTAAGTGAACAAGGATGTATTGGAAGAATTATGAAAGTGGAAATATATGGGATACTGGCTCTTACATAGCCAGGGGCAGAGGGGAGGCCTCCCTAAGGAGGCAGTGCTTAAGCAGAGGCTTAAAGAGTGAACTAGGAAAAGGGGGAAAGCAATGGATTGAGGCTGAGGTAGGACAGGCAGGGATGACATGAACTGCTCCAGGCAGAGGCCCCGATGTGGGAATGTCCTGCAGATGTGGAACTGAAAAGAGAACCTCAGAGAATTTCATGACACAGACTCTAAAAGTAATTTTCTGAAGTAGATTTCACAACATTTTCTCTGTGCAGTGTCTGTCTTGAAATCAGACACTAATTACAAGCAATTAGGGCAGTTTTGAGTGAGAAATTTGGTATTACTAATTCATTTGTCATTCCAAGCATTTCATCTTGCAGGTCAGATTCTTTGTCTCATTTTTAGAAATGTATATTGGAAATGAACACTGAGCATGACCACTTCTCATTCTAATTTGGTCCTGATGGCTACAGCTATTCCAGAATATTCTTCCCATAGTAGTAACTTCATGCCCCTTAAAAACTAAAGGGCATATAAGTGATTACAATTTGCCTGATTGGGTTTGTAAACATATGTTATCTTCAAGAAAAACTGATGCTAAAACAGGCTACTACACAGTGTAGCTAATGATAACCTTTCAGAGGTCTAAAGTTCAAGTGTCCTTATGCAGATTTCCTATCCTTGGAGAAAACTGTGTGTGCTGTAGACACAACAAATCACAAGATGTCCTTAGATTATGCTTTCTATTTCTCCCCCTCCATGTTTAGTTTTTAAGCTTATTCCTCTGCCCTTTCATTGAATCAATTACTTCTTCCCTTCTTCAGACCTCTCTGCATATTGCTATAACCTGAAACTGCTTAAGAAATGGCCTAAAATCATTTAACTTCAGTCTTGCTTTACAAAATGGCAACATCTACTCAGGTCAAAATATGTTAAGCAGGTGAAACCTAATCTACAAATTTATGACAAGCCCGTTCTTAAAAAAAAAAAGAAAAATTTTGTGATTTCAGACGCATGTTCCATTTTAATGTCTTCTCCCTTATGAATACATAATGCATTGAGTTTACTAGGAAACAAAGGTAGTACAAGTATTTTAGAGTGTGATTACTGGTGGCTCTTGTTGGTTGTTCTTTGTTTTGTGTTTCTTATCCTACCCCAGCAAAAGAGTTGGCCATCCTTGATAAGATGAAATTTTACTTTTAAACATGTTCTAGAACTTAATAAAGGCCTGGGACTGATGTCCCACAATAAAGAGTGTATTAAGAAGCCTCAGGCGTCTTCATCAACTCTGACTTTATTATTAAAATTTGACTTTTAAAAGAATTAACTTCACAATGTATTGCTCTGTCTAAACCAAAATGAGATACCTCTTTACACCTCCTAGGATAGCTATAATTAAAAAAAAAAAAGTGTTGACAAGGATATGGAGAAATTGGAATCTGTCCATTGCTACATTGCTGATGGGAATATAAAATGGTTCAGCTGCTGTGGAAAACAGTTTGATGGTCCCTGAAAATGTTAACATAGAATTACTATATGACCCTGCTACATCAGTAATTCACACACCTCATTTCTGCAGATAAGGAAACGTGCCAAAAGTCAGGAATAGAACAAATGTCATCTCATTGTTTTCTATTCCTTGTTCATCAGCCTTGATATTAGGAGGAAACATAGTGGAGCTTATTTCTTGAACAATCTGTAAAAGCTTTGTTTTCTGGAAAAGCTGCAGAGAGGAATTTTGAACATCCTCTTCACAATCAACAACAGACTCTCCACTCACTCCATTGGCATTAATATATACAGGGCCCACCCAGACAATAACTAACTTGACTAATTTTAAGTGTTCACAGTTAACTCCTCTTTACCTTACACAGGTGTATAGTTAATCCTCCTTGATGGAGGGAAAAAAACAACAACAAAAGCACCTAAACTCATTATCTCCATTTACAAAAGCACTAAAACTAATTATCTCCATTTGTTTTTAGAAAGTCTTTTGGTCTAGACTTTTATTCCCAAGACTTTTATTCCAAACAATTTCAATAAAGCCAGTCTGCAGAACTCTTATTCTACCCTCCCTCCCCCAGGGTCCTTCCTGGTTTTTCTGTTTTCTCTCTGTCATCCTCTGCATCTCCCCAACCACATTCTGAATTCTGGCAAACCACAGTGACAGATAGATCTTAGTTTCCTATCTCAGTAACATCCTCTCCCCTGGTTTTCTTCATTTTTTTCCATCCTGCTACCTCCTCTTTGATTATTTAAACATATACATCAATATGAATTTTATTAAATTCTTTTCATTATAAAAATTATTAAATTAAAAGCATAATTATAAAGCAGTATTAATATAAAAATATATTTCTTTAATTAAGAAAAAACTCTCTTCAAGAAATTTTTTCTTCCATGAGTTGGAATCTAATACCTAGTGTGACTTAATGAAATGGCAATTCTTTCTGAACAATGTCTTCTTAATGAGCAATTCCTTAAGTCTATTTGAAGGCATTTTAACATCTCATCGAAAGGAATATAATAACAGTTATTCAAAAACACTCACCCAAATGGTGCTTTTTATTATAACTGTGGGATCTCAGATGTACAGCAGAGCTTCCATACAGCATTGTGAACGGACAAAAATAAATAAATAAATAAATAAATAAATAAATAAGAGCTTTTTGGGCACTTGCCCTGCTATGGACTGAATATTTGTGTTTCAGCTCCTAAACTCTTATTTGAAATCTAAGCCCCAATGTGATAGTATTTGGGGGCGAGGCGTATGGGAAGTGATTAGGTCATGAGGCAGAGCCCTGATGATGGGATTAGTGCCCTTGTGGGAAGGGACACAAGAGAGATGATTTCCCCACCCGGGGCACAGCAAAAAGGTGGCCCGTCAAGCCAAACCCAACCATGCTGGTACTCCAATCTCAAACTTTTAAGAAATGAATGTTCGTTGTTCCAGTCACTGGGTTTGTGGTATTTTTATCAGAGTACCCAAACTGACTAAGGCAAGCCTTTGGAAATTTTTTCAGAAGTCTCCTTTGACATTAGTATGATGAATCTCTAAGAGCCACTAAATAAGGTTGTTGTCAGCTGTCCACAAGGAAAATATATCCTTGTCCCATGAGGAGCCAAGATACTAGAAAAGGAAATAAGTTTCTTAAAGAAACAGAGTTCTTTGCATATCTATTGTCTTTACAATAAATAGCAAGCAAAATTCTTTTGGGAACAAGAAGCTGTGAGTTTACCTTTCTTCCTTTATCATTACCAAATACACGACATTTCTCAAACACCCTTTTCACAGAAGACAGTCTCTTGGTACATAATTCTGCAAGACATGCCAGAAGAGAAACATCTGCTTTTCACATCTGGGACCACTGCTGATTTTGCAACAGAAACTTCAATCTAAATTCAAACCCTTGTAATAAACACAGCCTCCAGTGTGACCAATTTAGCTACAGCATGGAATGAATTGGAGAAGAAAATACTGAGCCAAGTCAAGGTTCAGTATTAACTGACATCACATCTCAAGTGGAATGCCATTTTTCCCTCCACCAGAATTCTACTAAAAAGAATCCAGGAGGGAAAGCTGGGATGGCTCAGCGGGTTAAGCACTCACTTTGAAGCCCCGGGGACGGAGAATCAAATCTCTGCCCCGGCCCATGCAGACCCACATGCTGAGCTGGGGTGTGCCCTCAGTTCAGTTCTTGCCGGGACCTATGTGGCAGGCTCCTGGCCCAGTTCCTGCCCTGCACAGCCCTGTGCCCACCTGTGGACTGAAACTATATGGAAAACTAATGTCAACTATGGAGACTGCTCTGGGCCTTCCCCCTTCTTTCTGTCTTTCTCTGTCTCTGTTTCTCTCTGTCAAAAATCAATAAAATCAATCTTTAAAATAAAAGAATCTAGGAATAAATTTTAGTAGCTGAGAGTAACCCGCAAACATCCTGCTTTGCTCTTCTATAATGGACAAGGTCTATGAAGACAAAGAAAGTCATTTCCGTTCAGTCTGTGAGAAAGAACAAACCACATCAGTAAATATTTATTAAGTACTATGGTAGTTTGCTCAGGCTGCCATAACAAAATACCACGAACTGAATGGCTTTAACTACAGAAATCTACTTTCTCACAGTTCTGGAGCCTATAAGCCTCAGACCACAGCGCTGGCAGGTTTGATTTCTTCTGAGGACTCCCTCCTTGTAAATGGTCATCTTCTCTATCTTCATATGCTCTTCCATGTGTCCCAATCTGTTCTTACAAGGAAACCAGTCCTATTGGATTAGGGCCACTCTAATGGACTCATTTTCACTTAATCACCTCTTTAAAGTTTCTATCTCCAAATACAGTCACATCTGAGATACTGGGGTTAGGATTTCAATATACAAATTTCCGAGGTGACACAATTCAGCCCATAACAAGTACATACTAGGTGTCAGGCACTGAGTACAGATTGGCATTAACATCTAAAGGAATCTTAGGCTTAACTGGTTCATTTTCTACAGAAACACAAATCTGGGGAGAAAAAAAAAAAGCATGAAGTATCTTTGCCTTAGGAGACTAGAAAGTGGCAAACGGGAATCTGGAATTGGTTCATATTCCAAAGAGGGAGTTATACAGGCTACTGTGAATGAGGTCTTATAAAGGAAGATCGTCTAAGGGACATGGTGGTCATCACTCACCCCCCCACCCCCCACCCCCACGCACACATGCTCACACATGGAGACACACCCATGGGCTTCCAGGTGGCTCACATGGGCTCTACCTTCTGCCCAGCCCATCCCTCAAAGGTGTGACCACAGTTCTGATGGTTCTTCTTTCAGACACAGAGCCTCCGGAACTCATTCTGCCAGGCAAGGGCACATCACTGGTTTGCTGCTTTCAAGAGTCCTTCAGCTCTGGGACAAGGTTCTTGGGGGAAGTCTGGTTAACTGGATTTGTATTTGTCAATAAGAAAACCACATGCCCTCTGTGAACAACTTTTCAAATTTTTCAACTTATTACGTCAGGCTTGAGGTTTCATTTCCTGCAAGGAAATGAAAATGCCAAGAATGCCCCCACCTTTTTAGTGGTTACAAATACAGTAGACTCTCCATTAACCAAACTCAGGCAACCGGCACTCACATACAACCAGCAAAATTTTTAACTTAGGGGAAGCGGGGATGGCTCGGTGAGTTAAGTGCTTGCTTTGCAGCCCTGGGGACCAAGGATTGAATCCTGGCCTCGGTCCATGCAAACCCATATGCTGAACTAGTGTGTGTTCCCAGTTTGGTTCTCGCCGAGGTGAGCTTTCCATGTGGGAGGCCCCTAGTTTGGCCCCCAGCTCATAGGGCTGTGCCTCCCATGTGGAGGCCCGCAGCCTGGTTCCTGCTCTGTGCAGCTCCCGCCCACCATATGTGGAATGAAACCATGTGGAAAACTGATAACGTAGAACTATAGAGACTGCTCAGGGCCCTCCGCCTTCTCTCTGTCTCTGTCTTTCTCTCTGTCAAAATAATAAAACGAATCTTTAAAAAAAATTTTTTTTAACTGAGAGTTTACTTACACTTATCTGGTATCTACCAATCCCCACGGGTGCCAGTTAACTGAGAATCCACTGTACATTTTTAGCAAAAAATAGATTCTCTTCCAATTTGCTGTTCAGTAAGAAAATAATTGGCTTTGCATATGCATAGCTACTCTTTCTATTCTTTCTAGAATCTAACAAACTAAATGTTCTCAGCTTTGCAATGAGCCTTTTCTATCTCTAGGCATCATTCAATAGCCACAGATTTCTTCATCAGATTCCTCTCATTTTTCATCCTCTTGGTCTACTACTATATCTCTGATTCATAGTCTGAGGATCTCACTCATTTCTCAACTAGCTCTAGTCCCAACCATCATTTTTACTTGGACAAATTATATCACCTTTTCCTTTGGTCAGATATGCCAGAATATCATTGTATTTCAGATGCTAAGAAGTTGAGTACAGCATCACTCACTGTGGAGCCTTGAAGAGTTATTCTGCCTTCAGCTGGTGGTAGCTGTAGACTCAAGTGCTCATGCATAAAGCAAGGTGAGCTCTACAGAGTAGCTAAACAATCAATTAGGCAAGTCCAGGGTTTATCAGGATCTGCTTTTAGCTAAATATGATGTTCATTTATTTGTTCCTGGGATAGTTTGGAGTATGTCACTGTTTCATGGGCCTCACTGTCAGTCTTGTATGGATTCTCAGAAGGACACACCCACCTCCGTCCAGCTGCAGTGGCTGGACTTGGCTCCTTCAACAATATCACTTCACTTTTCCCTCCTCATATTTGCAGCTACATTTTCTCCACAATGTTTTCACCCTGAGATTTTTTCTACCAATTAAACTTGCCAACATAGTACATAAGTCTTCCGAGCCTTCTACTCCTTTTATTTAATGGTATCTTTTGATCCAGGTAAATGCTTTTATTATTAAGTACCAGTCACAAATCCCACTCCAAGCCCTTAGTAATGCTATAATGTTGTATTTATATTGTCCCAGTTTAAATGTAATTTTCTTCCTATTCTCTGTGCATTGATTTATATATAGATACTTTAAATGACAAGTGTTCTTTCCAAGATATTTTCTTATTTATTCTTTTGGCCGAGAATTACCAGTTGTTTCCTATGCCTCATTTCTTCTCCATGTCACTTCCGTTGACTTTCATAGTAACAGGCTTTACCTTTTTATCTGAGTCTTTTTTTTTTTATTCATCTCTCAAGTAGGTCTCTTTTTTAATTTTATTTATTTATTTATTTATTTATTTTTGACAGAGAGACAGAGAGAGAGAGAGAGAGAGAGAGACAGAGAAAGAGAGAGAGAGATACAGGGACAGAGACAGAGAGAGAACTGAGCTGGGGGAACTCCCCAGTTCAGCATATGGGTCCGCATGGGCCGGGGCCGGGATTCGATCCTCGGTCCTCAGCACTGCAAAGTGAACACTTAACTCACTGAGCCATCCTGGCTTCCCCACAAGTAGGTCTCTTTTAGTCCTTTCAATCAAGTTAACAAATTGTCTGCTACCCCAAGCCCTCTGACACCTGACCCCTGAGTAGATACGCTGGTATCCTACACTAACGTTTACTGCAGACACATCTCTGAGACTGGGACTCAATGAGATGGGAAACAGGACTGACTTCACCATTTGAGCCATGTTTCTCCTCACATACGGGAACTGCTCACCTTCTACCATGGGGGAAATTCTGGAGAAACAGATGGCCTGTCTTAGAGACCACCTGGTGCTCAGAATTTCTTACTTGAAATGACATTTTATAGAAATAAGAAAAAAAATGACAAAACACCTAGAGCTCTGAAAACATATGCTGAGGCCTCCATCAATACTGGTTATATTATTGTTTGCAGCACAATTTATTATCTGGTCATAGTATTTGGGTACATTAACAGGTATTGATTTAACACCATTGTGACCACTCTTAAGACAGAACAATGCAAAATGAAAAGTCTAAAATGTGCAAGAACAATAAATATCAAACTTTCTCATCTAAAATGTATAAATATAAAATATCACTCATTTCTGGAAACATTTTAAGAAAATCCGGCAAACACAGTCCACGAGTAGGTGTCTGGTGTTGATGGTGCTAATCTTCGGAACTTATCACCTTAGATCCAGCACGATTATTTTTATGTCTTTTACCAACACATGTTTGCATATCTAGGAAAGAAAAAATTGGCTTTACATCATAATGTTTTACATGATTCTCTTTACAGAGGTATTATGACTTTCCTAGTTTAAAAGTAAACCTGATTTCGAAAATACTTCCAATCAGAACAAATATGATCATGTTTATTCATTATCAACAGCAAGAAAATATTTACAGAGGTTGCCAAGTAATTTTCATTTTAATTAAATATTAACTTCAAAATAATGTTACATCCCAGAGAATGTCCAGGAAGCCGTTAGAAAGAAAAAATGTAGTCAAATGTTTCTTTCAGCTTCAACAAAGCTATTCAATAAGTATGATTATAGTTTTCACTGAACTGCTTTGAAAAATGACTGTGGCCATATCAAGTGGAAAACATTCATGAAACATTTAATACCACTTTATTTAATAACTGTTTGCTTACTTGGAGTCTAAAGAAAAAACGTATTTAAGTTAGGCTGACCAGATGTCTCGTTGTAAATGGGACAGAAAACAATGACACTGTTGTGTTTGAAACGGTATGTTTAAATTTAACGCAGTGAGAGTAGGCTGACCAGATACAGAAGTTGAAACAGGAGAGTACCGTTGTTTTCTCTCCTGTTTAAAACAGAACATCTGGTCAACCTACTTTAAGTATCACAAAGATACATAAATGAAAACGTAACTCAAGGCATTATCAATTCTCCCACAGAAATACTGGCATGCCCTTATAAATAAAATAAGAATTACAAAGATTTATTCATTTTTTGGATAAGAAAACTCCAAACTAAATAGTACACTGTGTGACCCCTTAATATACTGATTAAAAAAAAAAAAAGAGGAGGTAAAAAGTATCTGCTAAGAATAAGCAACACCATCTACTCACACTGAACAGCCTGGGGTCCTTGGTGTGTGGATGAAAGCCCTTCTTCTTACAAGCGGAGACCTCCAGCATGCCAGCATTGGTGAGCCTGAAGACGCCAGTGCTACGTGTCAGGGGGAAATGAAATTACAAAATTCAGGATCAGATGGTTTCCCCTGATGCTTTGTTTGAACAGCACACGCACACATATTTTTTACATGGGGTGGAGGAAGAAACCACAAGCGAGGAGTTCCTGGATGACTCTCTAGACCAATCTTGTAATGAATGGCCTAGAGGAGAGAACACCGAGTGGCCCCTGCTGTTCCAAGTGCCCGTGGGACTGTGACGGGAAAGAGGCAGCCCAACTGCTGTGTGAGGCCACAGAGCAAGAGCTGAGGCCCCATGGAGGAAAGTACAGATGGCCAACGTTTCTGCTTTTTCTAATAATGCTGATAGCGGTCATGGCAACAGCAAATACCTATGGTGTGCTGGCTGAGTGGTGCCAGGAACTATGCTAAACCCTTTACAAAGACTATCATCTAGTGTCACCCTCGCATCAATTTGTGGGATTGAAGAGGCTGAGCCTCCCAGTAGTCAGGCAGCCTGCTAAACACACCACTCAAGGGTGGAGACGGGATTTCCATAAGAGCTTATTTGAATTCTCTGCTTCTAATCAATTGATAATAATCACTGTCTTCTAAAACCAAGACATTTCTCCCAAAAGTAGGAAATTTCCCTGCAACAGGACATAATATAGAACTACGATGTCAGCTAGTAAACTGGAATACTATCCAGTTCATCCACTTCAAGGTCATGCTAAGTGCAGGAGAACCAGTAATTCTACCACCGAATGGGCCTTAAGAGGCAAGACTGCAGAGCGACAGGCACATGGGAGCCGGCTGCCACCAGTCTTTTTCCCAAGGGCACAGTGTCACACTGTCTGAGTGCCACAACCTGGCCTATGGATACACTTGAATGCACCAGCCCCAGACCAAGCCTAACCTGAGTTACCTCAGTAGTTGTACTTACTCTTTATGCTTTGGTGAACACACAATGGCAATTGCCTCTGGCAACATGAGCTGATAGGAACAGTGCGTGTGGAGATCAACACTGGATAAGAACGCAGTTTGGGTGGGATGTGTCTATAAAAAGAAAAGAGGAAAATAGTATTGGGGTAGATGAGTTTCAGCCAAGGCCACAGCTCATTCTAAGAGGAAACTCTAGTTATTTTTCTTTTTTTTTACCATCTTTAATCAAATACGGATTAAAAAAAAAGTATCTTGCTGACATACTCCTTCCTTGTCTCTCTGCATCTTTGGGATACCGGTAACTATGACTTTGAGAAGAGGTTCTTGGGAGTGTTCAGGTCCTGTCTGCTAATGGAGAGACAGAACTGGAAACTAATGTGCCAGAGGCTTTAAATAGATCCTCATTTAGTCATCGTACCTGATCTAGGAGATATTTATATTATTATCTCAATTTTATATTCAAGGGTCATGAGGCTCCTTTAAGTAACTTGGCCATGGTCACACAGCTGGTCAGGAGCAGAGCTGTGACTAGAAACCCAGAGATGCTTTATACAAAACCAGGGTCACAAAAGCATAATTTTCACCAAAATTTCCACACAGTGCTCTCTCAGGGGTCCACAAACTACGGCCCGCGGGCCACATGAGGCCCGCTGAAAACATTTATCCGGCCCGCTGGGTGTTTTTGCCAACGCTGCCTGTCCTGCTTAGCAGCCGACTCGTCCCGGGCCCGCAGTGCGCATGTGCGGACATGCTGCAGGACAGTGAACTGGCCCCCTGTTTAAAAAGGTTGAGGACGCCTGCGTGTGGATCACCATTTCCTGCAAATGAGAGAATCAAACTCTCTAAGTTGTTATTGGTGTTTGGAACTCGTCTTGCCCAGCAAGTGAATACTCACAAGATAAGAAAGAAGAGGAGATTCTAAATTAAAAGAATTATCTTCCAGAATTTTGGTTTATATACAAACTCAGAAAGACAAATCAGAGGTTCATACTTGAATATGAAAGACACATACGGTACACCCATAATGATTTTAAAATTCAGTCAACCCCAATTATCCTTGAACAAGGAATGTGACCATTTAAATCATGAAACCAAGGTCCTTGGTCTTGCCTTTAACACTCACTAGCTTTATGACACTGTGAAGACTCCCTAACCTTTTCATGACCATTTCATCAACTGTAAAATAGAGATAATTATTTTCTTCATGAGATTGTTATGAAAAGTAAGAGACAATCCACGTAAAATTCTTAGAACAGTGTTTAGCATATGGAAAGAAATCAAAACCACTAGTTGTTATTATTGCTGTTACTGCTGTTGTTATTTTCATGTTGTCATTATTGAATAAAGGGCACAAACCAATAGAAGTAGCTTCACACTTTTACACATAACTATACTTTGCTGAAGAAATGTAAGATTTTAAAACTCCTTTCTACTTTATTTATTAGGATGAAGAAAAAAATCTGTTAATATCTATTTGCAGAAAAATAAACATTCTACAAGGAAAACATACTGTAACTCTTGCTCTGCAAAGATGTAGACCAACCGAAGAATGGAAATTATCCAAATTTTTAAAACCCAAATCTTTAGTGAAAGCATGAGTGGAAGGAGAGTCTGACTGCCTGTTATCTGATTCAGTGAAAACCTTCTTAGTACACAGAGCCTTCTATGTCTTGGTGAGAAAGTAAGAAGAGTTTGAAGGGACTCTAGGGCTGCAGGTAAAGCAAGCAGACTGTCAAATAGAGAAATCACTCTGTCTGTCAATTCGTTTGATACTGAATGCACACCACAGGACAGTCTGAGTCCTTTATTTCTGCCAGGAGGAATCACTTTTACTAATTTATATCTAAAAAAAATTATATCTGGAATTTGTTGCTATTATTATGCCAATAGAAATCATCATCACAAAAAGTCATTACAACCACTGAAGTTTAGACACATGATATTTTAGTGTCATTATTGAACCACACAATTTGATATGATGAAATAAACAAGAAAGCAAAATCCTAGAATTCTAGAATTATGCCAAATTCATTATTTAAATGAATATAAAGTCATTAATGCACATATTATACACATAGGTCCCAAGAGAAACACTTTTATTTCTACCTTGGGAAATGTCCTGTAAGCTAAATAAACATTGACTTTTCGATGTGAGTGAATTTAACAGGCTGTCATTCTTTCTAAATTTATGTTACAATTTCTTTGTTACAATTTTTTTTTTGCTATAAAATGCATTCTTGTTACAGAAAATCGGGTTAAACTAAATAACAACTTGAACATTCAGCAACTTCTAAGCAAACAGTAAGGCACATTACTTACTATTAAAACAAATAGACATATGGAAAGTTTTGCAAACTCTTCATTAAAATAAATTCTTGTATCTGAGAGGCAGTTTTATAATTTTCAATGGCTTTCAAACCTGGTATCTTGTTTACAGCTCACACAAATCTGGTGAGGGAGAGAAGGCTTGCATTAGCCTCATCTGGTACTGAGGAAAGCTGGAAACGGAGGTCAGCAGTCCTGACCCAGGGCAGATGGTAATTTATAGGTGGCGCTGAGAGTGATGTCTCTCCATTACCCTCCTAACTCACCGACTACCAAATGCTTCGTGATTGTGTGTGTATGCGTGTAGGAATGGGTTTGGATGTGTGTCCTGCCCTGCACTTCTCTATAAAGCAAGTAAAAAAAATCCCTTATTATTCTTCAGAGGTTCTGGACGGTCCCCAGGACGTGCCCTAGATACCTTGGCCAGCATCCCCTGACAGTGGGATGACTTGTCTCTATCCTAGGTCTAGACCTATGAGACTGAATGGAAAATGTCCCCCAGATAGATTAAACCAAGGATAGGAAAAGTTGAGTATTACCACCAAAACCAAGAACCACAATTTTCTGAGACCCTAGAAAAATGCGCTAAGAAATTCATAGACAGTATCTCCTTTAACACTTGCCATCACCTGAAGTCAATTATGATCCCTATTTTATGGACAGTAACGTTGATGCTGAGACCACTTAAATAACTTGCCAAAATTCCTATAATGAATCCTTAGCAGAGCTGAGATTTAAACTCACGTCTTTTCATTTCTAAGCCCTTTCTTGCTCTATGATGGCCTGGTGAATGTTGAAACCCAATACTTTTGGCCCCATTCTTTTGGTTCTAATCCCTGGCTGTTTATACATCTTTGGCCAAGAGGGGAGGAGCAGTGGATTATGGCCTCTATTTGATATGTATAAACACCAATTTACCAGAAACATTTTCCCAAATTTTCTTAATATAATCTTCTTTAGCCCCATGGCAAAGTTAAAGAGAACATTAATAATTGTCTGGTCAAATTGGTTAAAAATCTGACTGGGTCTCCATTACACGAGGTAAAATCATCAAACCAAGTCACTGATCTCCAAATGTCTCTCCCTCCTTCAACTTCGCACAGTAGCAAAAAGCATATTTCCCTTTCCAAATTCAGATTGGATACAGTTAGACATGGCCAAACATTGAAGAAAATGCTTTACTCTTGACGACATTCATTACACTTAAAGGAGTTGAAAAGTAAGAAACTATTTAAGTTAAGCTGAATTTCCAAAAGGAGAAAAATAGCACCCACCACACACACAAAAACGAAACTGAGACCCACAAGGCCAAACGTACATGGATCCATCCCAGAGTGAGGAGACCGTGTTGGTCCTGAACCCTGAATAATTCTTCCACATTCTCCACGTCGCAGTAGTCTGGGCCTGCAGACTGCTTTGGCACGATGACATGGGTGATAGTGAATTCATTATATGTCTAAAAAAGAATTAGCAAAAAGAATAATCTACTGACAGGGGGAAAAAAGCATCTGACAGAGAAAAAGAAAGAAAGAAAGAAAAACCCTGACTATGAAGTGCAATGTTTTGCTCTAAGAATGCAGAGTGCCCCATTATTTGCACCCCACCCCACCCCACCCCCCTCACAGTTCACAAGCAAAGTCCAAAACTGAAAAATAAATTATTTGTCAAAAATGTGAGTCAGCTGTTTGGAGCTTGAAACCCATTTTCACAATAGGGAACATACCATAAATAGGAATTAGTATCCCAGGCTGGCCCATGGAATTTTAGTTAACAGTGTTTTGATATATTACATCTGTAATGGAAAAATCAGAATAAAATAATAGCAGGTTTATTTGGAGGGGGAGATCCTAGTTAAGTAATTTTGTGGTGTCACTGAAGGATATTTATAAGATTTGTGAAGGTTGGTCTTGTTTTTATTAATTAATTTTACTTCAAGACTTAAGACAATCTTCGACTATTGGGAGGACTTACTGAAATTTTTTATAATTAAAGTAAGCTTTTGGTCTTTCAATTACATCAAGAAAAAGGAAAAACAAATTACACCCCTAAGTTAAAAAAGATAAGAGTTGGAAGGAAGAGGGTTGCAAAGCACTCCTAGGGTGCTTAGGTAAAAGGTATTTGTGCTGTGAGTAGCACGCCCTCTTCAGGTTTAGAAGCTCTAATGCTGCTCTAGTCTCAGGGCTTTCTTGCAAACCGGGCATTCTTTCTTCAGCCTTCATTTACAGCTCTTCCCTCCACCCTACCCTCTGCTTTTGTGGCTAACTTGATGTATTCTTCAGGCCTCGTAGAAACATCCCTACTCAGGGAAGCCCTTCTGGACCCTCCCAGACAAGGTTAGTTTCCTAGTCATACATTCCTATGATACCTTGCACTTCCACTGAGCACCCAGCCCCGTTTATAATTAATCATCTGTCTGGTTCTTTATAAGTATTGCATATGTGTCATGTGGTCAAAACTGTGGCTGTTGCAGGCTACTAAATGCCAACAGCTAGCACAGTGTCTGGCATATATAGCTCCTCAATAAATATTTGTCTGATGAGGGAAGGGAGGGAGGGAGGGAGGGAATGAATTAAACTTAAGAACAATATATGGCCCTTAGGAGGAAGCATCCATAGCACACTGCTTCTAGAATAAGGTGACAGTGGGGAGGAGAGATGGCAGGTCATTCTCTTGTGCTTATCACCTGTGCTTCCTCCTCCTGGAGGAAAAGTGACGATGCAACAGTGGAATGCAGCAGGAGGATGTGTGTGTACTAAAACACATTATATATACAATTAAACAGCAGCGCCTAAGCGAAATGTTTAGGACTGAAAATGTGCCTGGACCCAGAAATGCAGACTGATACCCAAAAGGGACTATGAAAGGGAACTTCCAAGGAAATATTATTCATCTTTCTTGCAAGTGGGAAATTAAATGTATCTTCTCTCTTGTTTCCTTCTACCTTAGAACTGTCTTTCATCTACATAAGATTTCAGTTTGTTGAAACTATTGCCTTAAAGGAAACAACACAACCCTAGTTTTATTCCACATATGTCTGAAAGGGGGTGGCAAGATGACACCTGCCACAGATGGAAGCAGGTAGAGTTAATTATATGAATGTACATGAAACTAACAAGTGCAACAAAAATTTGATTTAGAAAATGAGATGGCTTTGGAAATCTGAGGACCTCTAATCTACCATTTTTCTAACAAAGACTTAATTTGCACTTTGATTAATTCTTTACAAGTTTTTAATAGTATCCCTGAAATATGATGATCCATTTCCTAGAAGGATAATCCCATGACTACTGACAGGAGTTTTATAAAATTAATTTAGTAAATTTTATAATATTTACAATTGTTGGGATGCCTTTAGCCTGTTCTGCTTATCACAGGAATGCCATTACTTTTGAAAGTATCCTGCACAGAGAGATACAAAACAAAGACCATACCAGTTTTCCACAGAGTATTCCACAGGTTTCTATTCCTCTCACTGTATTGGATTCTGCCAGCAGCAGAAATTTGTGGCAAAGATCTCTTGATAAAACTACACATCTCAGTCCTTCAACCACTAAATCTAAGAAACAGAAAAGGGAGAAGAAACTAAAAAACAGATTGATATCCCATTCTTAAAAACTGTTTTTTGGCAAGTGACTGCAAGTAAATATCAATATCAAAAATGAAATTATCCAGTGCTCTACTTTCCATGTGTTAGTTTAAAATTCTTAATAGTAAACATTGACTAGGAGGAAAGTCAAGTTACCCTTTGCATGCAAATTATTTTATAAGCAAGTGGCAAAGTACAAGTACTTTTATGTTTTCATGCCCTAGATCAATTATTTATATGTTTGTGTGAATTCTCTTTTGTCCCAAAACAAATATATACTGTTAAGGGCACAGGCTGCATGCAACACATCTCAAATCCTGTAAGACAGAGGGTGAATATTCTTATTGTGTTTCCCATATGTTACTTCTATCGTTTTGAAAGTTGGTGTTAATTAAGTAAAAGGATAATGTTTTCAGAAACAATTGGCAGTAATTTATAACATGGTTGCCTATCATAACTCTTTTAAAATAAATGGAAACACAAACTCCATCTGACAGTGTCTGCTGGGAAGAATTCCCATTTGATTTGGAAAGCTCTCCAGCACTAATGTACGGTAGCAGTACGGAGCAGCACTAATTGTTGGCAGAAACGCAGAATCCATCTGGCGGTTAACTACCCATGCAGACACCCTGACCCAGGGAAATGCTAATCATTTACATTTAAATTGCTGAGCAAGTTCTGGACAAACAAGTTTCTCAACACCTTCTTTTCTCTCGAGTATAGTAAGTGTTTACCTTTAAGATCCACGTGTCTTTTGGTTTAAATACACGAAAGAAAATAGAAGCTTGGAATTCTTCCCTTTTAAAATCTCTGCACCATGGCCACATACAGCCCCGTTTATTCTAGAGTCTCTGCTCTGTCAGGGGACAAATCATGTTTTCTGAATTTTAAGGTACATACAGTAAAGACCATATGGTCCTGAAAGACTAGCTCTGTCTACATGTACATATCATGCAAGGATTCCTACTGCAATTGATAATGAAATGAGAGGCCTCCCAGATGTTCCAGAAATATGGTTCCCTTAGAAGAGAGTCAGTGTCCTCCAGGGCACATTTGTACACTTACTCTGAACAGCACTTAGAGTAGCAGCTGGCTTTAAGGCCCTGTTGACGGGAGGAGAGTGGCTAGCGTAATTAGTTGCATCACTTTTACTAGTAGGTTGATCGGCACACACATTCAGCAAGGCATTGTTCTGGTGTGAGGAAAAGCAGGACAAAGCACTCCCATCAATCTGCTCGGACAGCGCTGGGGTTTCCTGGCTTCGCACCTGACCTCGGGCTAACTCTTGCTTCTTGAGCTGATCTTCAAAAAACAGAAACTGCTCTGTTTCTAGCTGCTGCTGGCGCATCTGAGCGATCCGCTTTCTTTCTGCCTCTATCAGTCTCTGATGCTCCAGTTTTTTGAGAATTTCAGCTTTATATTTGTTCTACAAAATAAAATGTGGTGGCCAGAATAGAAGGTTAGTTTGCAAGGAAAAAATATCAAACTGGGATTAGACATTCAATTTCCTAGCAGACAGACAGAGCTAGACACTGCCATCTGCCCACAGGGACACTCGTATGACAGCGAGGAAAATATATAGCATCATGGCAAAAGGCTCCTCCTCTGATTCGAACAGCAATTCTAAATCCACTCATATTTCATCAGAGACAGTCCATGACAACGATGTTCCCTCCATTCCCTTGCGCTTTTAAATATTAGAAAATCAAGGTCAGGATGGTCTGCTCAGCCTGACCGACCAAACCCTATGAAACAAAATCTCTCAGAAATGGTTGCATCATCCTAGGCTGCACTGTCCAATACAGTCGCCACTAGCCATATGTGGCTATTTAAATTTAAATATATTAAAATCAAATGAAATTAGAAATCCAGTTCCTCAGTCCCTAGCCTCATTTGAAGCGCCATGGAGCTAGTGGCTCCCATATCAGAGCACCACATGGAACACTTCCACCATCACAGGAAGTTCTACTGGACAGTGCTGCCCCAGACCCCTTTTCATTGGACTCTAGAACTCCTACTGCTAGAACTTTATGAAGAAGGGGGATCACCAAGGAATGGTTCTCAAGATGTGGTCTCATCATCTCTAGCAGAACAAACCAGGGATTTTGTTAAAAATGAAGATTCCCAAGCTCCCAAGTCTTAACAAAAACATCCAGGCATTATTAGGTAAGAAAATGTAAATATTGAGTAAGCTCCCCAAATTAAGTTGATGCAAGGACGTGGAGGGAGGGGCAGGGCTCACAGCAGCACGTGGACACGCTCACGAATCACCGGTCTTGAAACACGGCAGATTCGGCAGGTTCGGGGTGCGGCCTGAGGTTCTGCACTTCCAAACAAGCTCCCAGATCATACTGGTGTTACATGTAGCAAGGCCTTGAGGTGTGCCTGTTCATCTCCCCTAGGCATAAAGGCTGCCATGCTCTCACCAGAGATTTTCACATATCATATACATGGGATGTACTGTGGACTGTGAAGTAATTGGTCTCACCAAAGGCAAGCTGGCAACAGAGGGCTGCTAAAGCCATTGCTCCCAGAGAAATCCTGAATGACAACCAGACACATTCCGAAGGGGGAAGGGAGACAGCTAGGTTTTTCTCTCCTTTGCTGTTGCTTTGTCAGAGCCTTCAAAAACATTTTTATCTTCCATAGTTCACACAAAATCATCAGTATCCACACTTGAGGGAATCTTCTCATTTCAACATTCCCTCTGTCAACATTCCCACACCTCACTCAAACCTGACTTTTGGCTATGACCAAAGAAAGGTAAGTTCTGTGACTATCTTCAGAGTTTATGAGAGTGAATGGAAGTGAGTTAGTAAAGGTGGCAACTTTCAGAGCACATGAATGCATAATCAGACAAAAGAAAAAAGTAAAACAACCTTTATAATAGTACTGTAAATAAACATTAAGGATTCATGTTTTGAACTTGAGTAATCTATAGACTCACTGGTCAATTTCTTCTTTCAATGTCTTTCAGTCTTACTCGTAGACATAGGCTGATCAGAAAAACTTTTTCAAATGGGACAGAAAACAATGGTACTGGCCCATATCAAATAGTACGCGTATGGTCAGCCTACTGACACCTTGAATTTAGCCCAGTGAGACTAGGCTGATCATACGTACCATTTGAAACAGGACAGTACTGTTGTTTTTTCTGTCCTGTTTAAAATAGTATGTCTGGTCTGGCTACTTAGACATCATCATCATTTTCACTATTTAATAAGAATCCAGAAGCCACCACCTTTTGGTGATATGATTATATTTCACCCATATATTTAGCTACACAATTCCATCTCTGTGTAATATTGACTGTAATATTCAAAAATCGAATTCACATTTCTGAGGCCTACATAATTAGATACATCAGAAACCACATGCTGTTTTCTCTACCTCTTACTGCCTCCATTCATCAGCAAAGAGTAGTCACCTAGCTCAAGGTTACATTGACAAGAGTTGGTCAAAAAGCTCTATTTAAATTACTGTAGAAAATCTCTCTAAGGCATCCCTTTATTAGATGTTGTAGGAAAATAAAAAACCATATCTTTGGTGCAAGTGCTTAACCTGGACTTGAACATGAAATTTTTATTGGTGTTACATCACTGAATTTTTAATTTGAATGCATAGAACATTTGAAAAACATATGAAAATAAAATTTAAAAAATATTTGCACAGAAAACAGTCATGAAATAAATGTATCAATTGAACTTACTTTGCTTTGCAAATATTCTTGGTATTCTACGTTATATTTCTTTAAAAGGTCCTTTTTCAATTCATCTGTCCTTGGGAATGCAATCTCCTTCAGTTTCTTTTAAAAATATATATACATATTAATTAGTGGGATTTTTCAGTATAGTCTTTCAGATCATCAGCTTTGAAAGTATAATAGCTGGTATTTATATTAAAAATCAAGACACAAGTAACCAAAGATGATGGTGGAAAAATAAACCTCTCTTGTCTAGGGCTCCGAAATATAACTTTGCAATAGGAAAAGGGAAAATTCATACCTTTTGTAATGCCTTTATTGATTCTACTGTCTAGGTGAGCAATTTGTTTAGGCAGGTACCTCACTTTTAGGTTTGTAACTGCATGTTCCACAGTACATATATGATGTCATCATAGTTAGAAGGGACACCGAAGAACATGGTAGATAGGGACTCCTAGGCTTAACAAACTATAAAAAAGCACTGAGGTAATTTTCATAAAACTATAGCTTCCCAGGCCTAATCTCAGATCTACTGAATCAACATGTTTATGGGAAGGGAAGGGGTTGGAAGAATCTTGATCTCAAACAACTTCCCTGTGATTCTTAATGCCTGGGAAATCTGATCTAGTCTAGGCACCAACTCCCTGCCACCCACTTTTTTGAGATGAGGAAACAAAGGCCTAGAGAGATTAAAAGGCTTGTCCATTCTCATGAAACTAGCTAGTAGCCCCATTATTACTAGAATAAAAAACTCCTTACTCTATCCAGGCTTTTCCAATAAAATTTCTGTTCTCTTACTCTTTTGTCATCCATCTATCTATCCATCCATCCATCCATCCATCCATCCATCCATCCATCCATCCATCCATCTAGCCAGCCAGCCAGCCAGCCAGCCAGCCAGCCAGCCAGCCAGCCAGCCAGCATAAAGAAAATGTACATACTTTTGGAGAATTTTTTCCTACAAGTAAAACTAAGAGTAACTCTAAATTAGAGTATAAGAGTCACATTGGCAGCATAGGACCTTTGTTTTCCAAACAGAACTCTCTGAAGTTGAATGAACAAGAGAATTGAGGGAAAATGTTACACAAAGGCATGAAATTGAATGACCTTTCATACAAGTGTGTACAGAAATTTAAAAATTATAGATGACCATTTGACAACATTTGAGTTCTATTTACAGGCAGCCTTGGGACTTACAACTCATAAGAAAGAGAGCCTTTATTCCATTATATGGTAAAATATCTTTTGAGAGTTATTTAAAGTTTTATATTGTGATTGGCTTTGTATATATAGTTTACCTTCCTTTATGTAAGATCGGCTCTAACTATTTGAAACAAATACATGAAAAACATTTTTCTTTTTTTAATATTTATTTATTTATTTATTTATTTTTCACAGAGTGAGAGAGAGAGAGACAGAGACAGACAGAGAGAGAACTGTACTGGGGGAGCTCCCAGTTCAGCATATGGGTCCACACGGGCCGGGGCCGGGACTCGATCCCCAGTCCCCGGTGCTGCAAAGTGAGCGCTTAACCCACTGAGCCATCCCGGCTTTCCCCGAAAAACATTTTTTTAATGTTATTTAAAAGGATGTATTCTCAGCTAAAGATATTTGAAACTATATATGTAGCTTATCTGAGGACATTTCAGGCCACCTCCTAAACACTTTATTATCTGTTAGGGAGAAAATAACTAGAACTCTGTGGCTGTCTTAATAATCAACAGTGATTTCCCAATAGTGTCAGGGTTCAGGACTGCAAGGAATGATCAAAACCAGACAAAATGACTGTCTCAAACAAGTATGGGGAACAATAACCATTCTCTCAATGTCTGGGAAGAATGGTGAGATAATTCTTTCTTCACTCTATAAAGAGACTGAGCACATTCTCGATTCATTACCCCACCCCCACCCCCGCTGCCCAGTTTCAATTAGACATCTCACAGAGGCTCAGTAATGATGATTAAAAGACTAAGAAGAAATCGAAATGTCAAGGCTAATGGAATACATTTTTTGTGCTTAAACTCTCAAGAGAATGAGACAGAGGAGGAAAGAACGGGGGGGTGGTAAATCAATAATGGTTACTTGTGGATCATTTGATCCCACAGAGGAGAATCGACCCCACAATACCTTCATAATGTCCTGCTTTTCGGGTACTGCACATTGCTGGTAATCTCGATGGCCAGGAAGCTTTTCTACAAACAAGCTAGGGGAGGAAAAAAGCATGTCTTAGCATTTTATGACAGAAAATGCTTAATTGTGGTTTCTAATTTGAAAATGAGCCTCCTTTTCAAAAAGGATATGTTGGATAAATTATTTAATCTGTGCTCATTTCATGTCAACAAACTAAGCGCCAATGTTAAGAGGATCAGGATGCTCCCTAAATAGACCACATGGCTCAGGTCTTTCTCAGGTCCTGGGTACTTATCCCATCAGAGCATCACATTACTTATGTTTGTAGCTGGCAACACAGAGGATCATATAAAACTGTAAGAGTTTGGAAAGATGGATGTAATCCCTTCTCACCACTGAAAAAGACTCAAAAGACCACTGATGAATCTGTAGTGCCACAGTGTGTGAGTATGTATCACACACTCTTACCTGAAAGTTCGTAACTAAGAGAAAGGACATCCAGAATCCCTACTGGAATAGGTGGTGCTAATTAGGAGTTAATTATCTTCATCTTTTTGAGGAACAGTGGACAGCTGAAGTAAAGGAAAATCCTTTATTTCTAGTCTCACTGGCTCAGCCTAGTTTCATGGGGCTAAATTCAAGGCATAAGTAGGCTGACGATACATACTGTTCGAAATGGGACAGTATTGTTCTTTTCTGTCTCATTTAAAATGGGTACATCTAGTCAGTCTACCCATAAGTCTTTCATTTGTGGATAAGGAATTGAGGCCCACGGAGAAGTGTGTTACAAATTATCACATGGTTAATGACAGATGAGAATTCAAATATTCTGATTACCCAGTAACTCAGAGAGTGTAGTGGCCTCCCATTACTGTACTTAATGATTCTATACGATTGTGTGCAAAACTTGAGCAGAAGGTGATACAGAAATATATCCATTGGAAACTTACACTAGTTATGAAATTAAAATTTTTGTTAAACATGCTCTCAATGACAATGGATAGTCCTCAATTTCATATTTATTGCCTAAGTTTTTTAGAAACAAGTGATTTCCCTAGGTACTCGTATTTTCCCAATTCTCTCATTTCAGAGAATGAGACTTACGTTATAAATTTATTATAAAGAACAAAGGCATTTTCCAAGTTTCCTTCTTCCAGATACACAGACGCCATCCTCTCCATTTCTACCCCGGATCTGAAGTAGCGGCGCGGAGTGATATCTTCACTGATGGTAATATTACAGCCAAGCTTGCTGAGGGCACGGACCCGCTCCTCCGGGCTGAGGGACACATCCGTATGGTCAGGTATAGCAGCTAACTTTTTCTGCAAAGCAAAAATTGAATCTCTGATTATAAGAAGAAGTGAATATGACTAAAATTATGGATGTGTTTCCTGCACTAAATACCTGACACCAACATACCTTAGGAAAGCTTTTTTTTTGTAAGAGTTCATGATAAAAGTGAAGTCTTGTTTAACAGTTGATCGACACACATCTCCAGGGCAAGCAAGCATTTTTATCGGGGTCAGAGCTCTCTTAGGTTTCAGGGTATAATTTGGTGGAAGGTCTTGAATATGCAAATACTTTAAGTCATTTTAAGTAACACCGTTGACCTTTATTTCCTTCTGGAAGTTTCCGTCCTAAACCATGTGAAGCAGGCCAAGAGGGGGATTCCTGCCAGGGTAGGGCTTATGTCATTCTACTCTGAAGAGATAGCTTGGATTTAAGGTTACTATAAGGATTCAACTCTACTCCAGTTTAATAAGTTTCAGGGCTTCACCATGAGACTAAAACTTTACCAATAAGGCCCAGAGAAGTCTTTCAAGCATATGAATACCACCCCCTTTTTAAAAAAACACAAAAGATCTCTTAGACCTCCACATAATAGTAATGACAGTTAATTAATCCAACTGAAAATAATAATTATTAATAAAAAATCAGTGATATTAATACACTTATATTTTATTAATAACTATAAATAACATCTGTACACATTTGGAAAAATAACATATATGTCAAGATAATTATTCAATAAAAAAGTATTTCAGAAAGGCAAAAAAGTCAACAAGTATGTTTTCTGTTTCAATACCAAATATTAATAACAAATATTTTAGGCTTTGCCAGGTTATATAGTCTCCACGGCAGTCATTCAGTTCCAGTGGTGTGAAAGGAGCCACAAATAATCTGCAAACAAATGATCCTGGCTGTGTTCCAAATTTTTATTCACAAAAACAAGCCGGTGAATTTGACCCTCAGACCACAGTTTATGGACCCCTGCTTTAGACCAGTGCTTCTCAAAGTGTGGTCCCTGTACCAGCAGCATCAGCATCAGCTGAGTGTCTCAAACATGCAAATTCCTAACAGGCCCTCCCTCAAATGGACAGAAATTCTAGAGCGGGGCTGGGAGTTTTAATTTGTTTCCCAGAGCCACATGTGCATGTTACGGTTTGAGCAGCACTGCTTTAGACAGCTCTGCCATCCTTTGATGCTCCAAGAATGGAGTTAGCCCACAGCAGTTTTCCAACCCCGCTAGGAGGTCTGAGTAGATTGCAAGTCTGACTACAGTGTGGGTGGAGCATTTGATTGAGGTCTGTATAAAATTAAAAAAAAAAAAAAGACATAGTTTTAGTCTGGCCGTGAATTACTGAATCAACCTTCAGGGGCAGGGTGTGGTGAATTAGATAGCTGTAGTTTTTCCAAGGCCATCTGGTCTACTTTGGTGGTAACTTTAGAGCATATAGTACTTGAACAGGCCTGGAATAATTCTTGCTTCTAAAGGTTTAATATATAACCAGAGAGCCATAAATATGTTTCTCAAGGTCCCAAGAAGTGAAAAGCAGGTCATGCTTCTTGTACCTTCTATTACTCTTTTGGCCTGGCCTGCAGCAATGTGCGCAAGTCCCGCCTCCCTGTTTCTTTCTCTCTGTGGAAGCTTTTAGGGCTTGGGCTTCCTGGCCCTGACGATCTCCAGCTATGCCTTCTGTGACTAGGTGAGAGCACCAGTTCAATGTAGAGCAGAAAGGATAAGAAGACATTGGTCTCCCATGTTCTCCAAGTCCAAGTTATAGGGAATGAAGGGTACACTTTACTTTGATCCTCACCTTGCATTTTAAATCTACATTTACTTGGTCCAGGTTTCTGTGATCAGAGAGGTTTGTAACTGGTGACAACACCAAAGCTCAGACTGTTCCTAAGTGACTTCATCATAAATTAATACACACTACCTTTTACACAAATCCTGTCATACTAGTCTTCTAATTCTCTGAAAGACTTTCTGATTTCAGAGATGCTGTTAAGAGATGTCCCCATGTCAAAGGCAGGGATCCAAGCTTGTAAACTCTGAGCCTAGGGCTGGGGAATACACCATCTTTTCCCACTGAGAAGTCTCAGACCACAGCAGCACATCCACACTTCCTCAATCACACTCACCTATAGAGCTCAACAGAATTAAATGAAAATATCATTATCAGACCACAGATAAATGCTTCAGTGAGATCAGAAAATCAATAAAATAAATATCTATGGAAATTGGGAATTTTCTAAAGGGATGTCCAGCCTCCTGTATGTACAAAGGTAAGTTATCCATTTTTCTTACTGTACAGTCCACAATGAATTATAACTATTTGTGTACAAGTGTTTTTGATTCCTTATGAGCTTTTTGAGGGAAAGCAATTGTTCATTCATCCCTGTTCTCTAGGATGTAGCATATTTCTTGAAAAATAGATGGCAATCAATAAATGTACCAAATAAAGGAGAAAAAGAGAAATGGAAGCAACATGATTATAATTAGATGATCTTTTTACCTGAAGATAAAAGATTTATCTTTCCTTTACTGAATGGTCCTATCTTTCCCAAATTTAATATTAGTTTCAGAAATAAGCTAAATTCTTCGCCTAAATTCTTCATCAAATTCTTCATCAAATAATGTTTCATTTGCATGTGAGATTCTTGGGTGAAAATACAAAACCTTCCAAATGAAAAAGCTTCAGTATTCATTGTTACGCTGACATGTGCACTAAAATTTCAATCATTCCCACATAATGTTCTAGAAAGCCACAGAAAACACTCCATATGGATGATTCTTTCCTCTGCACAGGTGGAAATGGGACAGACTTTATTATTCTAGTATACAATAAGGGATCATAAAGTGAAAAAGTTCCTACAGTTGTCTACCCTTCAAACATACTGTCAAAGCATCTGAGTTTCTGTGAAGGACTTTCTTGGCAGTGAGAGAACATTGGATCATAACTTATTTCCGAGAAACAACCAGGCACTGATCTTTGTGTGTAGAGGGTATTCAGTATACTGCCCCCAGGGCTACCCACAGGGCTGCAGGGAGTGAGTAAGGGAGAGTTGTCAGGAGGAAGATAGTGATAATAACAGCTTCCATTTATCAAGCCCCCATGATAGGCTGACATCATTAAAAGTATTGTTTCCAATTGTCAAAGGCACCAAGTACAAAATCAGGGCCATGCAAATTATATAATGTGCCTATATTCACAGTTGGAGGCTGATCTGGGACACAGAATAAGCCCATGTGATCCCAAGACTCCTGTTATTTCATCTCTAGCATATTACTTTTTCTAAGATGTAACTAGAGAAACTGTGCACCCTATTGGGCTGAAAGGAGAAACTTGAAAAGAATAAGAGTTTCAAGTATGTAGTCATTTACATAAGATAACAAAGCAACATTTAGGTGTTAAATATAAAATGGTTTCCTTAGTCATTGCCACACAAAGTAAGCTTCTAGCTTTTATCTGTAAAGAAGCTGAGGCACAAAGAGGTATATGTACCTGCTACAAAGTCAATTCTGAAATTCTTCTCTCTGGTGTTCTGTTGAAGGACTAGACTAACCAGATAAGTGAACATTTCACATCTGGGGGGAAAATTATTTTTCATTCTATCAAAGATGGCTTTATTAGTCACTTCCTCAAAGGAGAGGACCACAGATGGATGAAAAAATTGCAAGTGCTGAAGTTCTTGAGGTAATTCGATTCATTTCACATTTAGCATGTTTCTGTTCTGCTTTTTTGGGTTTTCCAAATCGATGTAAACTATCAGTGGCTGCTACTTACCAGAGAATTCACAGTAAACGGCTGATCCATGTTGTCCTGTCTACAAAATGAAGGTATTCACGGTTTCTTCTCAATCACTTCATCTGTTTCAAAGATAGAAAAGCAGAGATAGGGTTATTTTTTTAAGAACTCCAGCCTCAAATCTTAACCCCCAGGGTTATATTTATGCCTCAGAAGTATATGAACATATGGAGATAACATCAATAATCTCAGTTTTTAGAGAGACTGTTGGGAATCACTTTCTGAAAATGCAAAACTACAGGTGGCTATGGTGTCTTGAAGCAGACCTTTAGAAGTGAAGGTGTGGAGAGAATCATTGCCTGGCATCCAGAATGAGTCTGCTGGATGTTATCTTAAGTAGAACTCTATTCAAGGTTACAGAGAGCATTTACTTTCTTCAAAGGAAGAATGATCATAGCAATTAAGAGCAGGGGCTCTGAGACCACAGACTTAGACTTGAGTCAGTCTGGGCTTAAATTATGCCCTACTAGCTATGAAAGGTAGAATTCTAAAATGGCTCTGTGATTCCTGCCTCTTGGTGTCCATGGGTTTTTGTACTCCCCTCCTGTTGAGTGTGACTAAGACCTGTAACTGGCTTCTAATCAAAAGAACATAGCAAAGGTGATGGGATACTACTTTCACATTTATATTATTGGACAAAGATGAAGACATTTTTTAGATGCTTTAAGGCCCCTAATCTTTTAAGGTTAAGTTAATAAAAGGGAGGATACCCTGGAAGGGCCTGACAATCAGGTGAGATCTTTCAAAGAGAGAGACACTCCTCTGCCGGCCTTGCAGACTCAGCCACCATGAGTTCTGCGGTTGTAGGGAAATGAATTCTGCCAATAACCATGTGAGTTTGGAAGAGGACCCCAAGCTTCAGATGAGACCCTCAGCCTGGTCGACATCTCCATTGCTCCCTTGTGAGACCCTGAGTGAAGGACTGAGTTGTGCCGTGCCCAGACTTGTCACTCACAAAACCGTGTGATAATAAATGTATGGTGTCTTAAGCCATGAAGCTGGTGGTGATTTGTAAAGCAACAATAGAAAACAAACATGTTAGCTATGCGACTGCAGATAAGTTATCTATCTTTCCTGTCCATCTGAGAAATGGGGGAATAATAGTACCTATGCTATGTACTTGTGATAAGTATTAAATGAAATAGCATATAAAGTGCTTAGAATGGTTTTTAGAGCGTAGTCAGTGTTATATAAATGTTAGCTATCATTAGAATCTTTATTTTTCAGTTGAGGCTCAGAGATATTAAGTGACTATATTCAAGTCCAAATAATAAATCAGTAAATGTTAGTCTCCCTCTTCTTTACACTAGTTTAGGTCAAGCTTTGCATCACCACTTCCCACTTCTAAAATTATGTTGCCTTTCTACTCCATCAGTCACTTATGTCATGATGGACACATACCTTCTCCTTTGTTCCTCATTTATGAAATGAGAGGGTTAGGCTACATGCTTTCAAGTTATAACAAACTGTGACTCCAGAAATCTCAGAAGTAAATTATTCAACCTTTCAATGCTATTTTTTGGCCTGACTCTATGGCTGAAAAACACTTCAAGGAAACTTGGAGTGTTCTAGTCATTTCCTTCATCCTTTCCCGTGATCTCTGGAGATCTAAGCTTGCAGGTTGCAGCAATGTGTGAGAAAAACAAAATGACCCAGAGAGAGCCAGTCACAGTGTCATTTAAAACCCAATTAATTCTGGCACCATTGAATGTAGGCAATCCCGTTTGGGGAATTACCACTCTTCTCAGTGGAAAGAAATAAAGCAGGAAAAAGAAAAAAAAAAAAAAGGACATCACAAGAGTTTAAGAGATGAAGCAAAGAAGCTTATGGGGAGTTTGGAGCTGGGTAGGAAGAGAAAGGAAATAGAAAATAATAGTCATTGATCAGGGTCTTGCAAAACTTTTTGGAATGACTCCGATCTTTAAATAGAACAAATAATTTAAAAAGTTGGAAACATTAGGGCAGTGGTTCTTAAATTTGACTTTATCTAAAAATTATATAAACCTAGATCTTGTTTAAAATGCAGATTCCTGGAACACACCCATAAGGATTCTGAATCCATCAGTTTTAAACCCACCAACAGGCATGGAGTGTTAGGATGTGGCCCACATGATTTTGATACAAGAGGTTTCCAAACACTAGTTTGAAAGACAATGCATTTGTAAATGTATGGAGGATTCTTAGTTGCAAGCAAAGGCAACCACTCCTGAATTCATAGGATGTGGAAAGATTACAGATTTCCTAAAGGCCAGAGAAATCAGGGGCTTGGAGACTACATATCCAGGAATATCACCCCCAATCACATAGCAGCACCGGTCTGATGAGTAGGGAGCCTGCAGTTTCCACTACCAACACCAGCTGCTGCCCTGGAAACCATGTGGTGCTGCCTCCTATTTCTTCATGTCACTAGTTTCTATTTCAAAATATGAGATGGAGGTGTCTGATTGGCAGAGTCTAGGTCACATGCCTGTAGCTGCAACAGGAACTGAAAATGCAAATATCTAGCACTTTACATTTCCATAGAAGGTGGTGGGATATGCCAAGTGAGAAAAGGCAATTCCGGGATGGCTGGCCAAAAACAATGGTGAATGCACAGAAATCAAACAGATCTCTCTGTATTGAGCTTCTAAATGTATGAGATGTTTAATTCAATATATCTTAAAGCACCAGAATTTACTAAATTTCTATAGATTGCCAATCACTGTTTACTCCCACATGTAAATTTATCATTCAAATCTAGGATGAACGAAGTTTATAGATTGCTCAGTCCATTTATTTATTTACGTATTTTGCATCTTTGGCTATTCAATGTAGTGGTTCTGTTTTAAATTTATTTTCTAATACCTAGTTCTACCATTTATCAGTTACAATATAAATAATTACCAAAGTTAACATAGATTGTGTTTTCTCTATCAGTAGCTGTCAAAGTGTGGTGCAGGCTCCTGGAGATCCTTTTAAGGAGTGTGTGAGGCCAATATTAGTTTCATAATTTTACTACAACATTATTTACTTTTCTACCATCAATCTCTCATAATTGTATAGTAGAGATTTCTAAGGGTCTAAGTTCATAGAATCTTACTTGAATATTCTTGTGAATGTCTGCTTTAATATTTAATGTGGTAAATATAAACAGATATAACTCACACAAACAAAGCTTTTTAGTGTCCTTAGTAATTTTTAACAGTGCAAAAGGGTCCCAAGATCAAAATGTTTGAAAACCTCTCTGCTAGGTCAACTGTACAAGCAAACACCCAAAGCAAAACAAAAACTCATCATGCTACTTCAATCTAAGCAGTGGTCCAGCAGAAGCTAAATGAGGAAGAAATGCTGCTGTTGCAGAAAACCATTGACTGAGGAAACTCAAGCGGCACACCGAGATCAGGGAGAACACAGCTTTATTACGCCGGCCGGCCCAGTGGGATAATTCTCAAAGACTGAGCCCCGACCCATGGGGGGACTTTTTCTTTTATTGGGCCTATCATGGGGTTCTGGGATTGGTTAGTTTGAAAGGATGTCAGCGGGGAAGTCCCAGCCCTCAGGCGTCACCATTTTAGGCGTTAACCAGGGCTGGGCACCATTTTAGCTCAGGTGGTGAATTTCCTTCTATGGAATTTGCCCCATCACTGCCTTATCAGCTTCTATTTGTGCTACCAGGGTCTGATAAAATAATTAGAAAACTGAGGATACAGTAAGAGGTACCTTACTTCATGCAACCTGAAACTCACAAGGGCATGTGCAGCAGACTGCTATATAGTCTTTTTTTTTTTTAAGATTTGTTTTACTGTTTTGACAGAGAGACAGAAAGAGACAGAGAGAAGAGGGAGGGCCCAGAGCAGTCTCCATAGTTGTGTGTCATCAGTTTTTTACATGGTTTCATTTCACACAGGTGGGGGGGCGCACAGGGTGGGAACCAGGCTGGGGCCTGCCACATGGGAAGCACACCCCATGTTCAGCATATGGGTCTACACGGGCCAGGGCGGGGACTCAGTCCTTGGACCCCAGGGCTACAAAGCAAGCGCTTAACCTGCTGAGCTATCCTGGCTTCCCCAGGTAGCAATATATTCTGCCATACTCATTCTCTTTGTCTAATATGAAAATGTAATTTGTAGCTGATAAAAAGCCACCCAGGTAAAACCTATATTTTCCAGCCTTTCTCAAGTTAGGTGCAGCCATGTCACCAAGCTCTGGCCAATGATAGGGTGACCAGACGTCCTGCTTTTGGCGGGACAGTCCCGATTTTTAACAATTTGTCCCGTGTCCTGCAGTGTTTTAAAAAAGTCCCGATTTTTGGAAAGAATGCACGACAAGCTAGGGAACGGCGGGAGATAGACCAAATTTTTAATCAAGAACCCCCTCCCCCCCGGTCAATGGTGTCCCGCTTTACCAATGTTAAAATCTGGTCACCTCAGTGAGATATGAAAAATGTACTGTGATCAAAGTCTGGATCCTACCCTTTAAAGGGATGTGGCCTCCTTATCCACCCCTCTGGCCTTCCTGCTGGCTAGAATGCTGCCACACAGTTGAGCCATCTTCAGTCACAAGGAGGAGCCATGATGAAGCAAGAAGAGAAGACGAGCAGTCTAGTTGCTTACACTTCAGACCATTAGGACACAGACAAGTTTCTATCTTGTCTAATACTTCGTCTTTGTTTAGGCAGCTGGACCAGTAGCCTGACAAATGTGATAAGCTTAACCTAGAAAGGATGATTCAGTGTAGCCCAGGGGAGACAGTTGCCAGTACTGATGAGGAAATACCCATCTTCCACCACCCTGCCTGTTGCAGCACTGGGCCTGTCCTGCCTCCACACTTTTGGCCCAGGTAAGGGAGGAGCAGACATAACTTCCTCTCCTTCCACAGCTCACCTAAATCCTGACAAACCACTTATCCATCCAAAAGTTTCAGATGTCTTCAGAATCCGTACCACATATTCCCTCAAGCATAGCAGACAGAAGCTACAGCCCAGCCTCAAAGGCAACATTTGGTTGTCCTAAATGTTCAATTGGGCTGTACAGTAAATTAAAAAAATTATCTGGCACCTATGCTGGATAAATGTAGTATTATTTCTTAGCTTTTTTTTTTGCCAGTCGTTTAAGAGTGCTGGTTGCTTGAGTTCCAATTAATGGAGAGTCTACTGTATCAAGATTTAAAAATTGGGAAAGTCATACAAAAGTTTAGATTTCAGCCTCTCTTAAAAAAAAAAAAAAAATTAGCACCAAATCAGCCTAAAAAAAAAAAAAAATCAAAGGATCTAGCACCACTGGGTCCAGTACCTGGAGTATTTATTATTATTTATCTTCTATCCCAAGTTTAGAACAATGCCTGCTACTTAATAACGAAGATATATATATAGATATAGATATTTAATTAATTAGTGAAGCGATTTCCTTAAAGTCTACAGTATTCTCCTCACTACATTCCCAGGCATATAACAGAAGCTTAGTAAATATGTGGCTCTAGATCTGTGCAAAAAATATGTCCCCAAATGCACCTGCCTTGAAGAACTTACAAGTAGCTCATAAAATACAAGTCTATTAATTAATTCAATCATATATTCATTCAACAAACGTCAACTGAACACCTAGTATGGCCAGGCATTGTTTTAGGTATGTGGAACATGAATAAAATTGGCAAAGATTTCTGCCCTTTTAGAGTTTACATTCTAGTCAGGAGAGAGAAATTAACAATAAACCTTTTACATAAATAAATTGCATAGTAAGTAGGCAATATGTCTTCCTGGAACAAAGTCAAAGAGCAAAGTAAGGAAACCAAGTGTACAGTGGAGCAGGGAAGCTGGGCAGCTAGCTGCTGACAGTATTAAATGGGAGTTTCAAGGTAGGTCTCATTTTGAAACCAAAAATGAGGCAAGAGCTCGTAGGAGGTCAGGGATGAGGAAAGAGTTAGTGCAGAGGTGCTAAGGTGGAAGCACATCTTGTGTGTTTGAGAAAAAGCAAGAAGGGCAGTGAGGCTGGAGCAGGGTGGGAAATCAGAGAGGCAAGGCAGGCAAGGAGGCCTTACAGACCAAGACTTTCACTTGAATTTGGAGTCAAATTTAGGGTGTTGAGCAGAGGGGTGATGTAAATGGTGTTATAATTTAAAAAGAGGCCTTTGGGTGTGCTATCGAGAATAGCTGATAGGGGAGCAAGAGAGGGGGCCGGGCCTCAGTGGGAAGTGGTCATGGTGTCTTGGGTGGTGTCGGGAGGTGGTAACAGCAATGAATCAAGAAAGCTGAATGTTCAGTCTCTGCTGAGGATACTGAATCCATTTTCATGTTGGTTCTCCATTTCCCGCAGGAAGAAAGGAAACTGACTGAAGTGCAGGGATTATAAGCAAATGGTACTTCAGGGAAGGAAGGGATCTTTGTAACTTTAACAGCACAGGAGGGCTGGCATGACGCTGGCAGGGCTGTCTTCGCTAGTTCCTCACATTTCAGCCTCTATAATGGGAAGGAAGACAGGTTGAAGATGACTTCAAGTGCTAAAGATAAAATAAACATGTAATTTGGAGGATCAGAAATATACTGAAACATGGTACCTAGAGAATGCCAAAGGCAGATGGAAAATACTCAACATCAGGCAAGAATGAAATATAAATTCCCTTTCCAAAGTGGGGGTTCCACGTGCTGTGGGTCACACAGTGCAAAAAGGCCTTTGGAGTCACCCTGAGTGTGACTTGCTCATCATCCTTACTAGACACCCCTGGGCTCACTTTTCTCATTCACAACCTGGCTCATCATGGCCCCACTTCCATCACTTGAAAATGGCTGACAACCAACTGAAAACATTCACCAGGGTGGCCTGATTTAATCTCTACCTGCTCCGGTTCTCTCCTCCCCCAGTAGGAGTTCTCTCCGCCCACATTCCTGTGATGGAATAACACCTGAACTACAGCCTGGTGACACATTTAGGGGTCCTATCTTCTTGTTTTTATGTCTAGACCCTTTTCCTCACTGGCGCCTCCAAAGACACAACCCTGTCCTCCTTTATGACTTTGTAAAGAGGAGTAGGGTAGTGTCTGGTCCCTGTCAACTTCTCACACAAGGGCTTGGAGAATCAGGTACAGAAGAGGTATCAAAACCACATGTTGACAACAAGCACACAGGGGACAACCCGTCCCATGTGGTCAACTAACAACTTGCTCTTAAAACCAACTGAACAGTTCCTGACGGTGCCCAGAAGGCAAGTGGCCAAAATGGAGTGTCATCTGTGAGTGACCAGGGAGAGGCAGGGACCCTCTCCAAACTGACATTTCACAGCTCTGAGTTTAAAGAAGCTTACTTACTCTCTCCGCACCCTCACAGTTTTACAGCCCAATAGCAGAATCCTTTTGATTTTGGGGTCCCAATTTGATGTCTCCAGGTCTCAACTTCTCCCAAGGAAATGTGGAAGCTGCTCTACAATTCTGCTTTTTAAAACCAGCAGCAAATAATACCAAGAGGGAACAGAGAGAAAAAATATCTGACTTAGCAGTGTCATTTATTGTGTGACCACTTAGCCTTAATTCTCTTATCTTTCATTTTCTTTCTTCTTTATGTTTTAATATTCTTTGGTGGCTAAGCTCAGAATCCTGACCCATTTTCATACACAAAGCTGCATTTCCTGAATGCAAAGAGGACAACTTCTCGGCGGTGAACAGCCTCCTCAGAGACCAGCCCACAGCTGAGAGCCAGTGAGCTAGCGCCCAAAGGTGTCCTCTTCTCTCTGGGACTCCTTTCCACCTGAGTACTGTGGTGAAAGAGAGGCCAGTCACCTCCTGCCACCTCCTGGAGTCTCCTTTCTAACTGGCCACACAGAGGCCTTTCTTTCCTGCACTGGTCAGAGGTCATGGTTTCCAGGAAGAGCATAGGGCTCCGGAGGTAAATAAGGAAATTATCATAACCTTAGACTGTGGGCTGCAGTGACCTAATCTGATTTAGATAAAGAAAGGTGAAGGGTCATCCCAGCCCCCAAACCCCCTCTCAATCAGCAGAGGCAGAGAGAAGGATCTCTTGAGTCACACTTACAGACTGGGCCTGATTTTAGGGAAAACAAACAAGTAACCTAGGCGTGTACCCTTGCTGTTCATTTCAAAAGATGTAAAAACTCAGGCATAAGTACACCTGAAACGATTTTTAAATCATAGTGTATGTCAACTGTAATGGAAAAATGAAAGTAATAAAAAAGTGAAGTAAAAATCGTACCTAAGAAAAATCTGAGCAACAAAATGAAGTCTGAAGTAAGATAAAAAAGAAAACAAAATAAATAAAAATAAAAATCCAGACATTAAAACCAATGATTACTTTGATATTTTACATTCATTTGTAATAAGTATAAATCAGAAACATGCTGTAACCCAGAAAATATGTACTAAAATATTAATATAAGAAGTATGAAACATGATCCGAACATTAGAAATAGCTTTTACTGCTTTTTTTCTGTACTTGTAAGTACTATCTGTGAGTACCCTCTGGGTGCCAGGTGTTTGTCTCTTCTCCCGAGAGCATAGGTTCCCCAGTGGTGGTGTGCGTACCCCCGGGGGTACATGCTGGGCCGTTCAGGGGCATGCAAAAAAAAAACCAGTAACAATATTTAACTGTGTTATGAATATTGTAAAATTAAATCTGTGGTTTGTACTTCTAGTGTAGTAATTTTTCTTTCTTATTACCTCATTTCTACTATTTTATATTAAGACAGGCACTGCCAAAAGTGTCAGTATTTAAAAACAGCTGCTTTAAAAGCAAGGGGTACAATTGACAGAAATAGGTTTAAAAGGGGTACACAAGTAGGAAAAGGTTGGGAACCACTGTCCTAGGAATATTTCAAGTTAAACATATACTATGATACTGATTTAGATGAGCTCAACCAGCAAGGAGGCAGTGGCTACAGGAAAGATCATAAAGTAAATCAACACTCCCAATGTTTTAAATTACTTCGAGGTAAGTCTAGGGTACCCTGAGGGCGATCAAGTTGCACTGTCAGTCATAACGTAATTCTATCTAAGGGTGCAATACAATTATCATCCTGACAGAGGATGAGGTGGTTGGGCACCATCAGCACCAACAATTCAGGCTTCGGGGCCAATATAGCTGTAGGAGAACCCAGCTTCCACCACTTATGAGTTCGGAATGCTGTGGCATCTTATTAACCTTTTTGTGTACTTTATCTTTACCTATTAAATGGGGAAAAATAACACCTTTCCAGAAGAACTCAACTGAAGCATACTCAATATATATTAATATTATATAACGGTAATATATAAATGATCATTATATACTATAATTTATAATATATAACATAAATTATATACTTTATATCAATTGTATTACTATATAAAGGTGATATAACAATATAAATTATATAAATTTTATCAATATAAAATATTAACATATAAAGGTAACATATAAAAGTTCTATTACAGTTCCTGGCATAAAGTAGGAAACTCAAGAAAAGCCAGTGCCTTCTCAGATCAAATGTTTAGAGAAGTGAGGTTAGAAACCTCTGTCCTAAAACACAACGTTGATTTCTATTATCGATATTGGATATGATTGATGTTGAACTATTTGCTTAATTGCAATAAGTTTTTGACAGACACTGGAAGGTGTCTATCCAATGACTGCCCACTTTCCCCACTACCACTTCTTCTTTGCCAGCAGGGCCAAATCTCACGAGAGGGATTCACTTTGCCAAGCTCCCTTGTGCACAGGACTTAGTTGGCCAGTGACTAAATCCTGGACAATGGGACCAGAACAGGGAAATCTGTTGAGAGGAATCTGTGAGATTTCACCTCCAATACAAACAGATATTCTGAAGACTATGGGCCATTTTGTCAGTTGGACATGTGTCTTCATGTAAGATTTTCAGTGCATTGGCCATCTTGCAGCACAGGAAAGTCAAGTTTAAGAAGCAGCAGGCGTGCAGAGGATGGTGGCATGAGCCTGGCTGCTCAGGGACATAGCTGAGCAGCTGAACTTAGCCTGCAACCATTCTCCTCTGAATTGTTAGTGTGCAAGAACATAAATGCCACTGTTTAAGGTGCTCTAGAGATTCTGTAGTATGATTCCTCAATGATATAGGGTTCCTCTGGCAATATAAGAAAATCTTTGGCTATTTGAATCAGTGAAAAATGTGATTCTGAATAGCTAAAATTATAATAGAATTTTGTAAGATTTAACAGTTTTCAAAGGCAATACTTCTAAGATAATATTACATTCTTCTTTGACTAAAACATAAATATTAGTTAACTCTTTCTTGGTGATCCACGATCTTATTTTAATGTACCTGCTCACAGGCATGCTTTCATCCATTTCTAATTTGCTCTCATCTAGAAAATCAATTAAAAAGCAACTTCTTTACTTAACTTCCCCAACTTCAATCTCCCCCACCCCACCCAGGTTTAGTCACTTTTAGATCCCTGATAAAATAATTTAAATTTATGTGTAAAATTAAATTGTAGACTGGACACGGATCTGAAGAGATCTCCTGTGAGTTAACTATATGCTGATTACAACGAATGGGCGACTTGATTTCTTATTTGTCAGCTCAAAAAGCATTTTATCTTACGTTTTTTTTTTTTTGCTACTAAGAGCAAGCTGAATTCTGGCCAGGTGAGTTATTATTGTAAGACAATTTATCAACTCTAATGTAGCAAAAGAGCTATCATAATAATAATACTAATGAAAGGTTCCCTTCCCTGGTTCACTGAAATAATGCATTAGTACTCATGAGCTTAGCCCTCATAGTAGCCTTATCAAAGTAGAAGTAGTTGAGCCTAGAGATTAGATATGCAACCTTCAGGGTCTGACCACCTGGGTTGAAATTCTGCCTTCAACCAGTAACTGCTGAATCACAGTTTCCCAAACTGTAGGTTGATAGCAATACCTAAAGAAGGTGAAGTGAGATAATGCCTGTGAAACACACAGCACAATGCTTGGTAGTATAAGCACTCAGCAAATGACAGCTACAGTTATCTCCATATTGCAGATGAGGAAACTAGAGCCTGAAATAAGTAAGTAACTTCAGCAAATGGTGGAGCAGGGCTCCAAAATAGGTGTGTGGGATTCCAGATTTCATACTCTTAGTTACACAGCAACACTGGAAACTAACATTTGATAGTTAAAGGTGAAATCAGGGGAGGTCACATCCTTGGGCCATGGATAAGAATGATAGGATTTTCTGCAGAAATAAAATTTCCATTCAATGTTACAAATATCTGATTCCTAATCTTCTCCCAGATCAAATAAAAGGGCATTCATTTTCTTCACTTGTTTTCAAAGCAGAATGATTCTATGTCTGTGGACTAACCACATAGAATATGTAATTAAGAAATTTAAATGCATAATTATTCTACCAAGGCACAATTCAACTTAAAATATGTGATGGTTTTTTAGTACAAATTCTAAATTATAGTATTTGCAAGGCATTTCCTATACTCATAAATGTACTAATTTAGATAGAATTCTGTTCTATGTTTTAGTGAGATGATATAATTAATATGCAGCATAAAACATTTGGAAAATAAAATTGAGGTAGAAAGGAAAAATTTATATTTGTACACAATTATATTGTCATCATAACTCCATAGGAGCATGCTAATTTTGCTATCCTGCTATTGAAATACTAAAACTTCCTGGAAATTGTGCATTTTAAAGATAAGTCACCCATAAGCCACTAAATTCTAATGAACATACCGGTACTTCCATTTTTTATTGCAATTTTCTTTTAAGAAAATACTGTCCAGAAGTTATCTAATTTAATGAAGCCTATTGGGTCAGAAATAAATTTTCAAAAATCACATCATTTTTCTTGCCTGCCAGTTGCCTGAAGCTCAGAGATGAGATCAGTCCTTGGGTATTATGAATCAATTTTGTTTAATTTTCGTAAATTTTCTAAAGACATCAGTAAGATGAATTTCATCCAGCACTACTACTGAAAAGCAGAAGCAATACTGAAATACTTCTTATTTTGCTGCTCCTTCAATGTTCCCCACCCACAGGAATCCTAACTCTTCAACATGCTCCAGTAGACAGCTGCATTCACATTTTTTGGTTTTGCCCTAGACAATCTCTTCAATGCGGGGACAAAAACAAAATAGTCTGTGTCCCTCCATAACTTTCCCCAGAGGTCCATTTAAAAATGCTTAGAGGGCCCCTTATGCTGCCAAACTGTTAGCGAATGGCCATCCGCTGCTCTCAGCTTTCCTACCACTCACGCCCTTTCTATATTCCTTCTCCTAGCTGAAATCCTGCACTTGGATTTCATTTCCTGAGTGGCGTTCCTGGGCCACCTGTATCATAATTATTTAGTGGAGGTGCGAAGGAGGGGTGGTTCTATTAGAAACAGATTTCTAGGCCCCACTAAGTCAGAATTTTGGGGAGGGATGCCCTATGGATCTCTAGTTTTATCAAGAATGCATGTTAAAACTTGAGACTGACTGTATCACATTAAACTTCTTTAACACAATTACAAATAACCCCCAAATGACCTGGCCTTGATAAGCTCAATATTCTCAATTTTAGAACAAATTCCTGCCTTGGTTTCAATGAAGTAGAGATGGTTATCCCTTTTTCCTCCCACTTCCCTCACCCTGCACCTCACTTATTAATTTTCTGTCTTTACTCTAAACATACCTTTATTCCATAAGATACATTTTTTCATGGTTTCAACTAATGCTTCATCTGAGCTTTAGCAATGCGTCTTCAAATGACTGCCATCCATTTCCACTAGGAAACCCAACTGCGATTTGTCACTCAATGTGATCCAAGGCTAAATACAGCTTTCCCACAAACACTGCTAGTGCCAATTAAATTAATTAATTTATCCAGAATTATTTTATTAAGCTCCTACTTTGTGCTAGGAGCTAGTGATAAAACGGTGAGCAAAGAGACAGTGTCTACGTAATCTTACAGAACTTACATTCCTCTAGGAGCAGAGAGGTATAAAGATATTAAATGATTATCTGCATGATTATATAATTAAAACTGTGGTAACCGCTACAAAGACAAAATACAAGAAACAGAATTATGCATTCTTTGGTACCCCCCCCCCCCCACACACACACAAAAGAACACATTAGAGATGGTGTGTCCTTCTTAGTACATCAGGAAATGCTGATTGGCCCCATTACCAGTGGTGCTAACCTTGATCACTTGTTTAAGTAATGTCCGCCAGATTTCTTCCCTGCAAAGCTATTTTCTCCCCGGTAATTACAAAGTATCTTGTAGGGAGCTACTTTGGGCATATACTCTGCCTGCTCATTTCAGAATCCAAAGATGATTTTTACCTGAAATAATTATTATTGTGGTGTTTTTAAATGGTGAATTTTTTATATCCATCCTTTCTTCTTTATTTATTAGTTTAGTTGAAGTTTGTTTTTTTTTTAAGATTTATTTTATTGATTTTTGACAGAGAGAGACAGAGAGAAGGGGGAGGGCCCAGAACAGTCTTCATAGTTGACATTAGTTTTCCGTATAGTTTCACTCCACAGGTGGGCACAAGGCTGCGTAGGGCAGGAACTGGGCCGGGAGCCTCCCACATAGGCCCCGGCAAGAACTGAACTGGGGGCACTCCCCAGTTCAGCATGTGGGTCCGCATGGGCCGGGACCGGGATTCGATCCTCGGTCCTCAGGGCTTCAAAGCGAGCGCTTTACCCGCTGAGCCATCCCAGCTTTCCCTAGTTGAAGTTTTTGTTTGAAGGTTGTTTAATTTTTGTGCAAAACTTTAAAAATTAGGTTGTCAAAGAGATCTTTCCTTTTTTTTTTTTTTGGTATCTGGGTTTTTTCCATACTTCTTTAAAAGATCTTTAAACTCGTTGATGATAAAATAATTTATTTTTAAATAGGTCCACCATTCTTTGCTCCCAGTAATGTTATGGTTAGATATTTTGGGGGTCAATATATTTGATCTGTGTGGAATTTATTTGTACGGGGTATGTAAGGAGTAAGACAAGGATAGAATTTCTTTTTACAACCCGGCAAAATGACCTCAAGTCTCCTCAACTATGCTTAACTTCTTATTTAATTCTCAACGCTGCCCAATAGGGTCATGTGCCCAAACTAGGTACTTAGTATATATTTATTAAATTGAAATAGTCTCTGTCAATTATACCTCAATAAAGCTGAAAAAAAAACCACAAAGTCTGGAAGCGATGAATGAAGTTACAGAGAGAAGAAGAATTGGCATCCCATAGAGGAGGCAAGTGTGCAACTGTGGAAGAGACACCCCAGGTCTGGATAGAGAGTGGTAAAAAGAATAGAGAAGTGTAAATAATTATTGAGGGAGATTTGAGAAAAAAAGTAACATAGACATGTTGACATGTCTAAGTGGACATGTTAAGATATAGGAGCATAAATAGGCAAAACTATTGTAAATGTCATCTAAGTGTATTAAGGATAATGACACTTCTGAATTTGACAGAGAAAACTTCTCCATCTCAGTGAATGGTACCAACATCCAATCAATTACACAAAACCTCGTAAGACCTGGAAATACCTACCTTCCAGCTGTTCCCTCCCTCAAATCCACATCCAATCAACCACCTACAAAATCTCTCTCAAATTGGCATTTGCTCACCATTTTCCTTCACACCACCTTACTCTCAGCCACCTCTTCTTCTGTCTGCCTTGATAAAATAGCCTACCAACTGGTCTATTTTCCATCATGCTCCTGTTTGATTATTTCTACACAAACAGGTATGTCATTTAGACAATTGTCTTTCCTTCCCTTAAAAACCCTTAATAGCTTTCAATGTATTAAAATCAATGTATTAATATCCTACATCCTTAAATTAATAAGTCCTGCAAAACTGGGTCTGGCCCAGATGCCAGTCTGCTTTTGCATCCGCCCCACCCTGGCATCTTTCAGTTCTGAGATGCACCATGAAGGTATATGTATGCCACCCTCATTTCACACATCTGCATCTTTCCGGTGTCCGGTTCAGCATCTCTTCCTCAAGCAAGCTATTTTTGACCACCTTCAGACCATAGTCACGAAGAAACACCAGACACACCCAATGTCAGAGATTTTCCAGTAAACAACTGGCCATTGCTCTTAAAAAGTGTCAAAATGATGAAACAGAAAGGCTGAGGGACTGTTTTAGATTAAAAAAGACTAAAGAAACATGACAACTAAAAGCGCTGTGTGACCCTGGACCAGAAGAAGGACACTGATGAAATAAGTGTAAATAAGATCTGTAGACTAGACAATAACACTGTTAACAGTGTTAATTTTCTGATTTTGATAACTATTGTGAGTATGTAAGGCATTAATATTTGGAGAAAATGGGTAAGGGATACAAGTAAACAAAAACTCTGTGTACAATTTTGAAATTTTTTTTAGAAGTCTGAAATTATTTTAAATAAAAATGTTTTTTAATGCTCCATTAGTACCTTAAAATCCATCCCTTCAACAGGTAAAATGACAACAAAAGGAAACAAAAAAAACATTGGCAACACTTCTGACAGCTATAACATCGATCCTCTCTGAACTACAGGGAACATTTGCAGAACAGTAGGAAGACACAGAACTAAATAAAAAAGGGCAAATGGAATGAACAAGTCATAAGAGAAATATAAAGGACTAGGTAATGTGACGGTATGTTTAATTTCACTCGTAATTAAGAAATTACTCATGTGAACAAGGTATTTTTATTTATTTGATAAAATTTACATGATTAATCATACTAAATATTGATGAGGATTGAAAAATATTTTCCAGTTTTTAAAAATAATACGCATTCTGTTGACCAAGCAATTGCACTTCTCAGATGATTTCCCCATAGACTGTCCTACCCAAATCATACACACACACATACACATACACACTCCCACTGTAGCATGATTTTAAAATTCTGAAAATAAAAATAAATACTCATCAAGTAGGGATTATTTAAAATAAAGAAATTTACAGGGGATGAAGCCTTCTTTAGAAAGAACTTACATCTATATGCCCTGAACCAGGAAGTTGTTCAAGTTATAGCATCAAGTGGAAAAAAAGCAAGTTTACAATATCATAAAGTATGATTTCATCCTGTAATATGAACACATGTATATTGAATGTATATCAGCATTGGCAAGAAAAAAGTCTTAATATACACTGATTTTTGGGGAAGCTGGGATGGCTCAGTGGGTTGAGTGCTCACTTTGCAGCGCCGGGGACCGAGGATCGAATCCTGGCCCCGGCCCTGCTGAACTGGGAGCTCCCCCAGTTCAGTTCTCTCTCTGCCTCTGTCTCTGTATCTCTCTGTATCTCTCTATCTCTCTCTCTCTTTCTCTTTCTCTCTCTCTCGTCAAAAAACAATTAAAAATAAATAAATAAATAATATACACTGATTTTTTTCCCTAGCTGTTCTCTCAAGTGTGGGACCAGGAAGGATTTCAAATTCATTCATTTCTGTACAGTTTGTTACAAGTCTGTACCGTTTCATAATCTGACAAATTATAGTGTATTTAAGCCTACACGTTTTGGGTAGGTAGATTCAGATTTGAATCCAGACCCTGCCACTTCTGTATTTCCAGATGTGTGAATTTTGGCAAGTTACTTCCTGATTCTGTTTCTCCAGTCTAGAGTGAGAATACTTGTGTCCACCTTGCCTCACACTATTAGGAAGCCAGTGGTAGTTGTAGTCGTTATTCAAGGGCTTTTTAAATCCAGAGGGGCTGGTGTGGCCTGATGGATGAGCTGAGTGGCCATAAGTGTCACACACCATACATGCAATTGTCTGGAAAGAGGAATTTACTGTCTACAGACTTTCTGGGACACAAAGCCAGAGAACCCTGTTGTATAAACCCTTCAAAGTCATGCCTGCCAAACCCAAGGTCCCGAGTCCTTATGCTTGCTCACTTCTGCCTTGATGGTGACAAACAGGTCAGCTTTGCCTACTTGTTCTTTAATCTCTGATCGGGTCCAAGTACTGGGTGTCCCCTAGCTCAGGTGTAACACTTGTTTGCATCAGGTTACCCCTCTGCTCAAAAACGCACCGTGGCAACCGAGGGCCCACCAGAACAGGCAAATGCCCTCACCAGCCCTTGAGAGCTAGAGGTCTGACTCATTTCTCTTCTTGAGCATTATTATTAGACTTTGTTTTCCATTGCTCCGCAATAGATGTCTTCCGCTACTTCCCTTTTTGGTCAAACCTTCTCTGCCCTATCCTAGCATCTGCCATTTAGAAGGATGTGCAACATCCTCTGTAAAAAATTTCCACCAACTCTGTGGTTTTCTGATTCTGCCCTTCAAAAAACCATATTAATAAGAAAATGGAACATGTATTGAGGGTCATTATGAAAACTCCAAGGCAGCCTGGATGTTATGAGGACTGTCTGGAAAAAAATCCAGCCATTGTCAATATAACAAGAATGGGTACATAGCTGGATACGCTCTCGTATATGTTACTACATGAATCTGTCTACAGGAATTAAAAGGAAAACACATTAAAAAAAAGAAAGAGGAAAAATACATAAAACTTAATAAAATCAAAAATCTGAATATAAAATTAGATTTGGCACTTAAGTAGGTTTTTCTCAGTGTGGTTTCACTGACCACCTGCATCAAAATCTCTCAAGAAAGTTGTTAAAATGAGAGATCCCCAGCCCCATCCAAATTTATTGAATAATAATCTAGGGGAGTGGGGTGGAGGACGTTTTGGTTATTTGAGACTAGTTTGAGAAGCACTGCCCTAGTTACCTTTGGAAGTTTTTCAATATTATACTTGCTTAAGGAAAATAACCTTTATAAGAATGTGCTTATTTACATTTTTTTCAAAATCTCTATTTTAATTTCTTGAATTTTTCTTAATTGGAAAAACAAAGTTCCATACTCAGGAATAATTTCAAGTGATTTTCATCTTTTCATTTATTTTTCTTAAAGTACTATACTGATTCAATAAGCAGTTTCTCTGTTCCACTAAATAAAAACACAAACATGTGAAAGACTTATTCCAGGCCCTTCTTTTCTAATCTTTTCCATCCACTATGTTCATTTGTTCCTCCTATTTAAGAAAACGTATTTTGCAGAACAGTTTATAAACCAACCTTTCAAGGATAAAACAGATTGGAAAAAGAACTAGAAGTCAGTCCACTAGCATACTAAAGCGTGAACCCACATGTGCAAAGGCCACTCTCTAATTCTTCATAAGGGTTGAACAGCATATTTCCAGTGTTAAAAGATATGACTCTAGCAATGAGATAAATATAATTGCAGGGTCCTTAGCTGAGCTGAATTTAACCATAATCATTACTGCTAATTGTAGTTATCCTCCTGCCTTTAATTAAATGGTGCGCAGTTGATACTGCCCCAAGCCATACAAGTTTGAGGTCTAGCCTTCTCAAGAGAGACTCACACTAGAGTTTTTCTCTGAGCATGGGCAAAGGCAGAGTTCACCTGGAGCCGGGGTGAGGTGGGGGGATGGGGTTAAAATGAGTCACCACTGGCCTCAAACCATCAAAGAATACTTTGTGATGGGTCCCTAAACAGTTATCTTTTAGATGTGCCCTTAATGAATCTGTGGGTAACTACTGTGATGTCACTAAATATAGTATAGCAAAAGCTCAAAAATCAAAACAGAACAAATTCACCAAAACTCAAAATTTTACTGTCTTTCATCAAATTGAGATCCACAAAATTTAAAAACAGTCCCTCTTAAAGGGACTTAGTTAAACAATGACATGTAATTTACACAAAAGAGTAAATCAAAGACTGCAGGCTATTTTTAAAGATGAAATTTAAAATTTTTTCCTCAACTACGCAGGAAATTTACACAAGACCAAGAAAAACATTTGCCTCCTTAGAAAAAATAATACTAGTTACAGATTTCTAAAAGCCATTTATGAGAACAAGAAATTATATAACAACTGACATAATGTTAAAATATTGAAATTGGTGAAGGCATATTCCATTCTAAAGAAGCTCTGGGGGAATTAAGAATTTTTTATTCTTTGTTACTACAGCAGTCTTCCCACCTACAATTAAAATTTGGCCTCTTATAATTAGACATAATTACTTCAACAAGTCAAAGAACAGTTAAAATTTACTCTGCCGTTACTCTATAAAATATTCTGAATAAAAATAGTTATACAATGTCATTATAACTCCACCATCAGCCATGGATGGGAGATATATGAGACTAGGAATGTGGAGAGAGGTGGATAGCATAGAGGTTTTTCAGAGTACTGATACCTACCCAATCATTTAATGCACACATACTCATTTGTAACATCCCTCCTGATACCCAGTGATGCTTTATTGCAAATGTCTCCTTAAAATAATATATTATATATTATACAGTATATGTAATGTATGCATTAAACAATGTATTCATATATGTATACACATGTATGTAATGTATAGATGTATATAATGTAAACCTAACATAATGCATGTAACATCTACATTGTATAAAATGTATACTATATATTATATTACACATTATTTACATTTTATAAAATGTATACTTTTTATATTTACATTGTATAAAATGTATACTATATATTATATAATTATATAGTACGACAGTACACATTATTTACATAACATGAGATATATGTGCATGTATGTATATATTATAGACTATATTAGAGATAAATCCTCCTTGCCTCCAACAAAGAATCACTGGGTACAGAGATGTTACAAATGAATATGTAGTGTATATACAAGGGCTGTCCTGGAAATAATCCAGCCATTGTCAATATAACAAGAATGGTTACATGACAGGATACTTTCCAGACAACCCTTGTATATGTCAACTGTTAGTCAAAAACAAAAAATAACCTATTTTTAAAGCATATGTAAATCACAAATTGGAACACTTTTAATTAAAGAACTTAATGAAAAATACTATTTACAAAATACCAAAATATCAAAAACAAAACAGCAAAAATTTTGTACAATAATCGGCATGAATTCCATATTGGAGAAGGTATACCCTACCATGTAGATCAAGCTTGTCCAACCTGCGGCCCGCGGGTCGCATGTGGCCCAGGATGGCACTGAATATGGCCCAACACAAATTTGTAAACTTTCTTAAAATAATGTGAGACTTTTATTTTTTTGTGTGATTTTTTTTTTTTTTAAGCTCATCTGCTATCATTAGTGTTAATGTATTTTATGTGTGGCCCAAGACAATTCTTCTTCTTCCAACATGGCCCAGGGAAGCCAAAAGTTTGGACACCCCTGCTGTAGATGATTGGAACCCTGAATCTCCACAAGGACAAGTCCCTAGCACCCAGCATGCATATAGGAGACAGTTCGAAAAGCAAGCTTTGGAGTCAGATTGTCTGGGTTTGACTCCCAGCTCTATCACTTACCAGCCTATGACCCTGAATAATTTACCTAAATCTCTGAACCTCAATTTTTCAATATGCAAAATGGTACCTGTTGTATTAAGTTGTTTTATAAATCAACAATAACAAAAACAAACATATACAGCACTTAAATTTTTTCCAGACACTTCCAATCCCTTTTCATTCATATGCCTTTATTCATTTAACCCTCTTCCACACACCTTAAGAGATAAAAATTAATATCCCAGTTGAAAGATGAGGAAACTGAGGTTCATAGAAGTTAGTAATTTGCCCACAGATACATGAATAATAAATGGAAAAAAGAATCCATGTTCCTAACCACTCCATCGTTCTTGAGATAACATGTGTTAAGGATTTGTACAGTGCCTGGTATAGATCACATGTTAAATAACTAATATTTATTAATAAATATTTATCAAATGTTTGCAAGGTTCTGAGGTTTCACCTAGGCTCAGCAAGAAAGAATGCTGTGATCACCTGATGGTCTCTTCCATGGATGTGGAATATGTGAATGATTGCACTTGGGCCACATAAAAAAAGGAATCCTGGTATCCTGCCTTCTCCCTTTCAGTGTTGCTTGGATTTAACGTCAGGCTGTCATTATCTGACACCAGGCTACCACCTTTCCTCCTTCCTTCTACTAATCCGTTTCCCGCACAACTGCCAAATTGTTCTTTCAAAAAGATGCTTTCATCACTTACTCCATCCAAGGATCCTACCTCATTGAATCAAAAATTCACTCCCTGGCTTTCAAGGGCCTTAAGACATGGAAGGAACACACCTTTAACTCTGTTTCAAGTGCTCAAGTACCTACTTATTAAATAAATACTTGATAAGACTGGCCATGTTTCAGTATGCAAAGAATAGCAGTGTTTATATTATTTCAAAACAGTAATAAGCAATATTTATTTATTTATTTATTTATTTATTTATTTATTTAGGACCTGACCCATTAGAAAAAACAATTTTTAATATTTAAGGATCTCATTTGATTTTTACTCAGAATAAAACAAGCTTGATTAGAGGACAAAAAGGGAAGACAATGGGGCAAAAAATTTGCCTTATTAATATTCACTATAATGTTAATATCCAGGAAAACTCCAGACAGCTTTCTAATCTTTTGTCTTGACATTAGATCATGAATCATAGGGTAAATTTCTAATGACTCGGAATGGAAAGTCAGAACTACTAAACATAAAAAATAAAAAAATGAAAGGAAGGAAGGCATAACACCCTTAATACTCAAGATCGTACAATGCAATCATTTCAAAGAGGACCTTGAAAGACTAACTTGAGCAAATTAAAAGATATAAGGGGCTGCTTTTAATAAACACAAGTTATTAAGTAACTACCAGTCTGAATTAGTATCTAAACTAGCCACATCAATGGCAAACATAACACGGAATTGATTTAACATTTAGAAAGAAAATCAAACACCATGGGCTCTGAAGACTTAGCAATTTGACAAAGATTTAATTGGCTTTTCCACTTAACATGAAGAGATGTAAGAATGCACTAGAAATCCATCTGATTTGCTTAGGAATGCAACTAATTTCTGACAAAGGGCATATCCAGATGTAGCAACATCGAGATTATTCCTGAGTTGAACATTCTCATGTCAACTCAGGATTTCTGAATGTGCATTCACACATCCAACTGAACAACTCACATGTTCGCAGAGCTAGAGTAAGCAAATCCATTGGGACCAATACAGTGTTTTTGTTTGTTTTTGTTTTATTTTGTAGGGGTTGTTATTTGTCCTTCCGTGGAGAAAGTTGGTCTTCTTGGTTGAATATATCAACTAGGTTTCAATATAATGAAAGCGTTGGTATAAAGTATGGCTAAAAATAATCAATACTATTAAAGAAGACATGATATACTTAGGTTGGGAAGTAAGACATTCTAGAATTGTTTTTTATTGAATAAATGTTTATTGAGCAGCTGTGATCCATTAGCCCTAAAGGACGGAAAGCTGACTAATATTTTCAGGGCTGTCTATGACTCATTTCTCATAGTATCATTTGAAGTGACTTATAAATCTTTAACAAGGCTGATGAAAAAAATGCTAGCATTAGAGAGAATCACAAATCCCGTGGATTAAAACGTTCCTGGTACATGTATCCTCCAGGAAGTCTGCTGGCATTCCTGAGTAGCACCTACATATTTCTTCTACCCCTCATATTTGGAACAAGAATTACCAGACTTTTCTTCTCTGTAGAAAGCAACCTGACTCCCTGGATTGCAACTGTGCATAGGCTTGGGAAGAGTCCTTGAAGGAGGAATATGATCACACTGGTTTAGGTAAGTCCTGGTTGCTGAAAGTAAAAAGAGGTCACTCACTATTACTAATAATTCTTTTTTTTTTTTTTCATCAGTCCTTCTCAGGAGCCAACCCCAGAGATGCGCTTCTCTCCAGAAGCAAATCTCTGGGATGAGGACACCCCCTGCCCCCAGACACCACTGTTCTCCTCATCTCTCCCTCCAAGCCTCTCACTGGAAAGGAATGAATCCTATGAAACAGGGCAAAAGTACGCAAGAAACTGGCTCTGAAGACCGCCATTGGGTAAAGGCCTGCCTGATAATTTAAATGGTATTCATTTTACAAAAGAGTATAAGAAAACAGTTTCTTTTTAAAATTCCCAAGAGCCAGCTGATCCATAAATCCCAGCTGATATTCCCAAGAGGCCAACAATTTGCTAGATATGAACACAAAACAAGCAGCCAGTTCGTTTTCCAGGTAGATAGCCAATAGCATTTCATGCCTTTGAATGAAGATGTAAATGGTAAACAGGAGGAACCTATTTTGCAAAGATATTAATGTGAATTAAAAAGGAACACAGATATTAATAGCTACAAAATGCCTACAATCACGCAATCATAGAGTACATTTTTGAAGTTCAATTGGAATTCATCCCACAAACATAAGATTGCCCATTAAAACAAGGTCTGGAAAAAAAAGAAAAAGAAAAAGAACCCAGTGGCTTAATCTCTATAAAACAACCACAGAAAATTATCCAAAAACCACACAGGAAATCAAACATTCAGACATAATTTATCTGCTGGAATAAATCTGCCATATTGACCTTCACAGGGCGGTGAATCATGAACATCCTACTGATACTCATTATAATTGTGAAAAATCCTTAAAACCTAGGACTTCATTTTCTTCTCAGTGTTTAGCAGAATGTTTGGAAAGCAGTGTGCTCACTGGAGCTTAATGTGAAAGAGGTCTGTTTTACTTACTACAAAACGCCCATTTCCAGAAGGCCACCCACCCCCATGCCTCCCAAACACTGAAGATTTTGTTTCAATCCTCTAGATCAGGTTCTGTTGCCTGAACTACTAATTACGTATGTAATTTTTTTTTTTTTTATGTCAGTAATTATAGCACCTTAGGCTCTTGGATATCAGCAGTCTGGGTCGCTTAGGGATTTCTGGGAATTATATTCAAGTGACATTTCCACTTCTTTGTGCATTTCACTACGGCTTTCATTGCTCAGGTGAGGGGAGATGTCTTAAGAGTCCTTCACAGATGGCATAAAAGTAAACATTCACAGAGGCGTGCCACATGTCCTGCAGGGGGGTAAAGGTCTGTTTTTCCAACCCGCGCCCCTCCCCTCTGCACACCACGCAACCCCACAGACAGGGTGGTGGTCTCTGTCAATGCCGACACCATCTCCAGGTCGGAACCAGAAACCCACACGTGTAGGTCACTGACCGGGTCCCGCCCTGCCACCAGCAGCAACAGCTTCCCGTCTTCCCGGTCAAGGTGAAACGAGCCCCTAGGGGCCGGCTGGGGGCGCAGAGGCAGCGCAGGAGGCGGCGGCCGATCGCGGCATTTGCTGGAAGGAAGTGAACAGCCAGCAAAGCGCATTTTCCTTTCTTCGGAACAAACCCCAGACCCCGACGCCGCCAGCGGAAGAGGGCCGGGCCGCGCGCCAAGCCACCGAGCACACGGACCCGGCGTGCACACTTGCCTGGGCCGGGGCGCGCTCACACTCACCAGCAACCCCTGAGGTCCGGAACCCGCGTGGGACGACGGCAGCGGCTGTCCCCGCGCCCGCCGTGTGGCCTTGGCATCCGTCTGGCCGCTGCAGCCCGGGCCGCGCTGCTGTCGCTAGAAGGCACTGCAGCCGGGTGCTACGGCCCCCCGCGTGGAGGCGCCCGCTCGCTCGCCGGAGCCATGCCTCCTCGCCCTCTGTGGACCGATGGAGCTTTGCTAGTTTTCCACTCGCTCCGGCTGCGTGCCTTGCTCTCCTTTGCCCCTTGGCGGCCGCGGCCCCCCAGCGCCGGGGGAGAACACCGATCTCGCACACCCAAGGGCAGGCCGGTCGATCCCGAGCCTGCAGGAGCCGTGCCTGCTGCCGCCGCAGGAAAAGAAATTGTCGCTGCGATTGTCCGGGCCTCCCCTCCCCAGGCCCCTGGGTGCCGCCTCCGCCTCTGCCCCCGCCCCTTCTTCCGCGGCGGCGGCCTCCTGCATGCTGCAGAAAAAGCTCGCAGGTGGAAAGCGGCAGGTCCCTGCGGTGGGCCTAGAGCGAGAGGGAAACGTTAGAGTGCGACTTTCTCATCTGAATCCTTGCACGTCCCCTCAGCCCGCAACCACCTGGACTCCCATTTTGCTCCTCCATCAGTTTCGCCCAAGTGGACAGGAGTGGGTGCCTTTGAAGCCTGCAGTGTACAAACGCTGTGATATAGTTGGATTTGACCACGAACTCGCATTGGTGTAGGGGCCAGGATAGGTTTGGGCGAAAATGCCACTTAGACCTCCAATGAGGAGTCTCCTCCTTGACATTACCTATAACTCACCCCCACCATGAAACTACAGTCCTCTCCACCCCCTCCCCACGCACGGTCCGCCCCCACGAGTAATGCGAACGTATGATTTCTACTGGAGAGTTGTCATTATCATGCAATGTCTTTAGTATGATCCTGATATCGTGACACACTGCAAACATGAAATCTTATCTCATCCCCTCCACGGGTTTATAAAAGGTACTCTTATTTTTCCCATGACTGAGACACAGTAGAAGTTAAGATTTAAAATCTGATCTAGGGGAAGCTGGGATGGCTCAGTGGGTTAAGAGCTCACTTTGCAGCCCCAGGGACCGAGAATCGAATCCAGGCCCTGACCCCGGCCCAGGCGGACCCATATGCTGAACTGGGGAGTGCCCCCAGTTCGGTTCTCACCAGGATGAGACCCGGGCCCAGTTCCTGCCCTGTGCAGCCCCGCCCACCTGTGGAATGAAATTATGTGGAAAAACCAATGATGTGCAACTATGGAGACTGTTCTGGGCCCTCCCCATTCTCTCTCTCTTTGTCTCTGTATCTCTCTCTCTCTCTGTCAAAAACAATAAAAATAAATCTTTAAAAAAAAAAATCTGATCTAACATAAAAAGCTATAGAAATAGGTTGGCAGATTCTGTTAGATGGTAAACATTTTACAAACACTGCTGCTGCTGAGTTAAACACTGGCACTTTTCCAGCTTTCCTGGGTTTGGTGGGGAGGTAACTTAC
>PVKE010002436.1:0-83021 GCA_004027555.1 Craseonycteris thonglongyai | reverse complement strand
CAGGGCAGTGAATTGACAAGGGTATTACTATCTTGCTGAGCATCACATGATGTGAACTTCTAACCTTACTCAAGAATGCTATATATTTTTCACATCGGCTGATTTTACTAAAGAAGAAAAAAAAGTCAGAGTCGTGTAAAGTATATAAGCAAAAACAAAATGAATCTTGTATTTCTTGCAAGTTCTTTCATGCTCAAGCTTACATATCTCACATATATTTATTGTATGGAGAGTAAAGATTCCATCTGATTTTTTTTTTTAACACTGTATAATACGCTTACCTTTCTAGAATAGTTTTTCAATCTGAAAAACTACTCAAGGAGAGAGTCTCCATTATCTTCTTATTTTACATTTCATATTGTCAAATTTTAAAAAATCTTTTCATTTTTATAAAACTGTCTCCAGTGTTTACTTTATACCTTTATAATGACTTTGTTATTATTGCCCAGTGATTTGTTTTTGTATTTTTAAAAAAGCAGTAGCAAGCACATTGCTTAAATCCTGCACAGGCTGGTTAGTTTAGATTGTTCTTTCCCCCCTTTTCCTGCATTCACGCCTCTCAAGAAAAGAAACATGAGGTGATTTTTTCTTTTTTTCTTTTTTTATAATTTTGAAAACCCAGGTCATGATGTGGTTGGAGTAGGAAAATTAATCCACGAGGTAAAGACAATTAAGCAGACTTAATTTGTACTCAAAATGTATGCTTATCTGTGGTTTATGACGTTATGTTCCATGCATTGTTGTATTGTTGTTGTTTTAAAAAACATATCTCCCATGAATTATTTTTCAGTTCTTAGTGAACACCTGTACACTGAAAAATAATCCATGGGAGAACCCACTGTGCTTCGAGGCTGTAACCTATGTGTAATTTTTTGTGTATGTTTAGCCACATTTAAAATTTTTTAAAGTAAAACAGAGGCGCGTGCTGCTCTCTAAGGAACAAGAGACTTCCTAATGTTTATGTCTAGAATTTATACCACAAATCTTAACATTACTTTCCTGAGGCTAATAAACATACTGCCAGATTTTCTCCCTCATTTCTGAGTCTTGTACTTTCTAACCAGTACTGCATGCTAAAATAGGCAGAGTAGTAAATTGTATGTACATGCAGCCATGTGACATCAGCCACTTATTATTCTCTAACAGAGCTCACATACGGGACACAGAAAGGAGGTTGGTCTTTGGGTAACATCATCATCAAGATTATAGAAAGCAGAGTAGGAAATGCATCTTTCCCCCAGTATTGCCGAATCGCTAGCTCTGTCGCCTCTGACGGCGGTGAGATTTAATGAAATGCTCATGATGCACGTCTGGGGAGAGATGCATCTTGCACACTGTGGGGGTCTCGCTGCCCCTTATGTGCTCCTGTAACTCCCATTAGTGTTAATGGGAGTTTCTCCAAGTGCAGCGAGGGGAAGAGAGACCCCAAAGTGATAAGGATTATTATGTGTTAGAAATCATCATCTGCTTTTCCTTCCTTCTTGTCCCCCACCTCTTGAAAATCCACTGAATGAAAAACTGTCATGAGAGAATCTGAGAAGGGACGTGCAGGCAGTGAAGGGACAGATGAGGAAGCTTCTAGAACAACGGAGCTCAGCCACAACTTCTGCTCTAGTTTTTAGCCCATGCTTTGTTTCTTCTATTTGTTTGGATCAAGCCTAAGGCAGCACAGCATGGGGGCACTTGCAGGCGCCTCAACTGGAGAAACCAGCTACTTAGATCCTTTTAGCTCCTGGCCAGTGACTGGGGGAAGGCCTTGCTGGTGAAGTGATGTCATCCGCTCTTTGCTCTCATTCCTTGACTTTTACACTGACACTGACGGACTGCATGGAGTGCAACATTTGACCCAGTTAGTAGTTGATTTAATCTGACTAGGATGTTTCAACTTCTAAATCTCTATTTGTCTAAATAAGTGGTTTTTAAAGGAAATCAGTCACTTTATTATTAAGTAATTTTTTCTTAAAAAAAAAAAATTGACATTGTTTGGAGTGATCTGTCCAGCCAGAGTGCCCTCTAGTGTTCATTTATAGAATTTACTTAGTATGTGCTTTGGAGGAAAATGTAATGAAGGGTGGCCACAAGCATTGTTAGTTCTTGGTTGGACTCGGAGGCTTGTACACATCCCTGCTGGTATCAGTGATGAGTGTTCAAAGTCAATACGGTATCTGTCACTCACTGCGCTTCCCTCTCTCCCTTTCTCCTTTCTTCCCCCTTCCATACTCCCCCCACCCCTGCTTTTAATTCTTAGAAAACTAGAGGAAAAAATGTTTAATAGGAGGCTTTTGCTAGTCTGTATTTTAGCCCTTGTTTTTTCTTAAAAGTATAATTGAAAAGTAGTATTTTACTTCCTACATATTCAGACTCCATATTATTCAGATTTTCTTTTTGGCTTTAAAAAATGTTTTAGAGATTAAAGAGAATTTAAAAAATTTTAAATGAGGCTAACACTTGGTGTATATCACAAACAATGTGCAATAAGGCTGGCACCCTAATGACATGCTAATGGGACACGTTGTGTTGGAATTGCCACGGAACCTGCTGTTTGAGAGCCATATAACAAAACTGAGATGACAACCCCGATCCAGCATGTGTCTCCACAGTTATCCCCTCTGAATTCAAAGATGACGTTCCAATGATGGAAGTTGTCAGCACGTATATGTTCTGCCTGGTTAGTGAATACATGGATATCTTATTGATATCACTTGCATTCTTTTTGCGTTAACTCATCAAAACTCAATTATCATGAAATTAAAAACAGGAAACAGTTCTCAGTGTAACAAAAGCACCCAGTGTATTTAACTCTGTGCCGCGTTTCAGGAGACCCACATTGTATAAGTGACAAAGCATTTATTACCCGGTTTATTGTGGTATTACAGAGCGGAGAGCGCTAAATAATCAATCAGTTAATGGTCTGTATGGCAGTTTGAGCACATCACATCCATTGTGCTTACGTTGTTAGAAGGATGAGCTGATAACCGCAGTGTATGTTGCATGTTTATTCAGAGCCTAATGTCCTAAACTAGGGCTGACAGAAATCTTGAAAAATGCAGCTTCAGCGTTGGCAGTTTCTAAGTTGTTAAAATATTTCAAAAATAACTTTTGAGTGGCTTTGGGTATAAGAGTCCCTATAGAACCCTTTATATTATTTCCACTTTAGCCTCTTTCTTGAACCAGATTTAGGTTTTAGAATTCACAACAACAACAACAAAAATTGTTTCCTAGTTTAGTTAGATTTGTATCTTAGCTCCTTTATTATTATTATTTTTAATGAAGTGTCAGCCCAATTCTGGAAGGTGGTTATTTCACACTGCATTTATCACATCTCATGGCTATTGCTCATTTTGTAATGTGGGTTTCTTCTTTAAAACATGTTGCAAGTGGGCTTAGATTCATATATAAAAAAAAGTGGGAAGTAACTTTTAGGTGCTGGTTTGATGAGAACATGTTGCAATGAGAGATTTTAGATTAAACAAGAAGGTGGGGGGACATTTAAAATCAAATAGTTTTGAAAATAGTCCTTAATTAGATAATAATAAGTAGGATTTTTGTGTGGATGTAATAAAATGTTCTTTGACTCAAGTAAAGAAGATTTTTAGACTATTTTGGTGATTTGGGGTAGCCTTTAATTTCTCTTGGTTTGTTTTTAAATGAGGGCCCATTACGTGAAAGCTATAACTTGTGTTTTCTTTCTTCTTCCTAGGCGATAAAAGCACTGATTATGCTAATTTTTACCAGGGTTTGTGGGACTGCACAGGTGCTCTTTCTGATGAGTTGTCATTTAAACGTGGTGATGCGATTTACATTCTGAGCAAGGTAAGAAGATACCCAAAATGACAACTGTAACGTGTGAATACACAGCTAGATTCTTACGCACTGGGCTGCAGCACTGGGGAAAAATGCCAACTGGAATTCTTCTAGGTCCTTGTTAACAATTGGGAGTTCACAATAATTAATTATTTTGTCAAGTGAAATATAATCAAATTTTAAACACAATCAGATAACAGGATTCAACTTAACAGTGTGTTTACCTATCACTTCAGCCTTTGGCTCACATCCACACACCGCCTTCTCCAGAAACAATATACTTATGTGAAAGTTAACATTGTAAGGTATTAGGTTATTTATTATGTTTTTCTTTCCTCTTCCTTTTTATTCTTCTGTGTGCTTATTCTGATTTTGTCTGCCATTCACTACTGGAAACACTGTGTTTATAGAACAAGTTTTTCATCTCTGTGTAAATACATCGGGTGTTCCGACAATTTAAGAGCAATGCTTTTCTATTCAGACAGATTTAGGTAATTTTTTTTTTAAGTTTAACATAATTGTATTTATAAATGGAATAGCAAAGTACATTGCTATGAACTCATCTTTTTATGTAAAAAAGTCATGTCTCTGCCTCTTCAGATACGGGTTTCTTCTAAATCTTTCCGTCCTTAGATCTAAAAGTTTCTCCTTATGATTACACTTCTGATGATATAGGTGCGCTTCCTTAATCTTCACATTTTAATTTCCCCTACTGTAATGTGGCTGTTAAAAATTATCTCCTTTCAGTCTACTTCATGAGACTATTTTAGAAACAAATGATGTATGGAAGCTAGTTAAATATACCTATGGCAATGTTATAGACATCATAAATATAGGAGTTTAATGTGGTTTCTTGATTAGAGAAATATGTTGGACTTTTCAGAAAAAATAATGGCTTGTTAGATACCGAAGATAATTTGGTCACATGCTGAATTTTAACCGTAGTTGGCTGGTGCATGCAATCATAATATAGAAAATCCTGGAACGGTTGAGTGAGGGATCTTAGAGATCATCTATCGATTCTTGTTTTTTACAGGTAAGTGCATTTGGGTCAAGAAAGTGCCAGAGCCTGTTATCTAGGCATCTTGACTCCCAGACGAGGGCTTTCTGCTCTAGCGTGTCCTTGTGCTTGTAGCTGTCTCCTTCTTGCCGCTTCCTCTCTCTTTTCCTCTTTTCTCCCTCTCTTCTTTTCTTCCTCCCTTGCATTTTATTTGGAACCATCGTAAAGTATCTATAATTGCCAGGACTCATTCTAGGCACCAGGGACCCCCAAGAAATAACAAATAAGCTCTTGCAGATTATTTTGGGGGAAAGATTTAGTAAGTAAACGTAACTGTGATCATTGCCAGCTGAGGTGCCCAAGGCTAAGACTTGGCAGTTATTTCTCAGTACTCTGCCCACTAGTATGGTTTTGTTGCTGTTCGTTTTGTTTTTAATTTGAAAGACCCTCTTTCGGAAGTCATAGATAGCTCTGTCCCAACTCTTGGATTAATAGCCTATTATTGACAACAGTTAAGATAACAGTTCTTAAAGTTAATTACTGAATATGGAAGCAAACTGATAAGTTTCAATTCTTGACAAACTTTTTTGGACTCATTCCTCAGATTTACTTAGCTCAGTTTCTTTCACCAATTTAGCCACAACTGTGTGTGAAATGGGAAGGTTGATTAACTGCCCTTTGGAATTTCAGATTACAGGGATAAATGGCCGATAGCCATTGTGTACCTGTGGTAAAATATGAAACTTGTAAAGCCCCTGAGGACCTGTTTGTTTTTTTATTCATTGTTAAGTTTCTTGGGGTGACATTGGTTGGTGCTGAGGACCTGTTCTGAACCTTTCTGGGTCATTGTTGCTGAACACCTTGGAGCATCAACCTCCAGCACAGGCTGTGAAGCAAACAGCGTTCCCACAGGCCTGTCTCTCTCCTGCCGTTGCCTTCGAAAGTCATTTTCTGTTAATATGGAATTTTAAAAATCATCATAGGTGTGGACCATACTTCTAGGAGTACAGGGGAGTTCATTCCGGTACTCCCAAAACTGTTTTGTGGAGATGGTAATTTTATGTGTGAAGCCGGATCCTATAGAGCCAGGGTTAGTGGGGCTCCAGCCCACAGGAAGAGCACTCTTCTGAGTGCTGTCATTTAGGTCTGGGCTGACCAAGAGGACTTCCTCTATCAGCCTCTCATAGGGCTTGATGTTCCGCCATCAGCATCATTTCATGAGGGGCCTTGGAGAGACGGGTATTTTATGGGGAGCTCTGTTTGGATTTTGAAGAAAGAGACAAGACACCAGCCAGCGAATGCTCACCTTTGGCTGAATGGTTATCTACCCATATCTACCCAGCTGTGAACCTACCGGACCAACCAGGCACATCTTGACAAGGGTGAAAAGGAAGGACACTTAGCTGTCCCCTATGGATTTTGGACAAATCCTGGGCCCCTGATGGGTGCTTGACTGTTGGTGTTGGGTTACTTTGGGGTTCTGATTGTGTTTGAAGACTCTAACTTCTCCACTTTTGCTCTGGGCAAGTTCAGATTGGAAGCTCTGAAGATACTAATAAGTTTTACTTGACTTGGCCTTCCAGTTTTTATCAAAACAGACCATAAGTTAATATCATAAGCTCATTTACTATATGAATGGTGACAGAAGTTTGAATGTTTGGTATTATCATAAATTCAGAATTTGGTGCCCTGAAGTAGAAGAAGAGAGAGTGAAAAATTGCTCAGACGGTCTTATTTCTAGATCAAGGTAGAGCTAATGTTACATAATAATAGACTTTGTTAAAAAAGTACAATTAGTATAGAAATCACTAGCATTGTTATATGCTAGGAATTTGTTTAATCTTTCTCAGAATTATATTTAGGCTTCGTGGGGATGGAATGAAATTTCACCGTTTTAATTTATTTTTTTACACCATCTAGTGGCTCAGAATGAGTGGTGCAGGTAGGTAATTGTCTCTAATGTGCACAGTCAAAATGATGTCATAAATCCAACTTTAAATTCAGCCATGGGTTATTACTTTCCTATCTCGTGTCAATAAAGTATTAACATTAATCATGAAGATTTTTCATCATTCTGAATTAAATGTAAAAATTGTATACACAGGGAATAATACTTTTTAAGGAGTCGAACACAATATTTATAGACACATAGGAAATGTGTACTTTGTAAAGAAATTAATGCCATGGCTTTCTAATAAATAACATCCTTTAAAATACTTTAAAGAAATACAACTTGATTTTCGTAATTAACTGATCTATAATTTGCAATATTTAGTTACCTATCACTGTTTGCCTTATCTTTAGAAGGTAGTCAGCTCTGAAAATACTCTTTTAAAAAGGTGGCAACACAAGGTAGTTTAAGAAAGGATGCATTCTTTCAATATAGATAAACATTTAAACAAATAATGGAACAAAATGACATGCGCTATAATAAAGAGCATTTTAATTTCATAAATGTAATGGCAGAAAAAGAATGAACTAGTTTGACGATTAGGCTGTGTCTTCATTAAAATTGTCACTATAGAAATATAGTTTTTGTTTTAAAATTCAGCCTTCTTTTTCCATTTTTGCAAGGATGGGAGGGGGTCAACTGTGCTTTCAGTCTGGGGTGATTTATTTATTTTTGGCCTCTTTGGAGAGTTTTACAAATCAGGCCTTCTTTTAAAACTTTCAGTGAAAATCTAATACTGCAATAAAGAAGAATAGGCAGCTACCCTGCCCTCCCCAGGCCTCTTTAACGTTTTCCAATGAGCAGCATCATGTGACCCCTGGCTGAGCGAGCCCCTCCTTCAAAGTGTCCCGGCATTTGCTTAGTTTTGACCTTTGAACCTCACTAATAATAAATCTAAATACTGCTTACCTAAAAAGGGGAGCCAGGAACATTTTGCTTACAGTTCTTTTTATATAGGGCTGCTGCTGCTTTTTGTGTATTAAAACGAAACACTTTATATACTTCAGCAGTTCACTGGAGATTAAGAAATCTCCCCCCACCTCCCAAAATAATGGAGCACATGGATAAAACCGGAATTTGTAATTTTAATAATAGCCTCACAGTGAATTAACTCTGAAACACAAGGCTTGGGTTCAGATTAATTTGATGGGGGGGGGGGGGGGGGGGAATCACATCCGAGGTAGAAACTGTTCTATTTATTTATTTAGGAACTGGGTTGTTCAAAATCACGCTAAATTCTTTTACTTGTTTGCATTTCAATTTCATTACCATCTCACACATGGATGTAGTATCATTGTGAATAGTATTACCCTGAATTATGTTTGTGAAATTTTGTAACTGTAATCGCAGGATCCAGGTTGTATAGCTATCGGCATGTTTCGCAGCCCCGCACACCTCCTTGGTATGCTTTTCTGCTTGCTGTTCTGGATTTACATCCTCTCTTCATTTATCTTTCAATCTGTACTCATCGGTAAATTGCTCACCGCATTCCTATTCTTACTTCTAAAGCAATAAATTATTTTTAGAGACTCAATGACAGAAGAGCTATGCTTCAGCAGGAGAGAGGCATGCTACTTTGTCTGGTATGAACAGAAAAATAAGAAAGTTAAGAATCTTGAAATATTTTGTCTAGGGCATAGGTGACTTGAGCTTTGCAGCTTTTTGAGAAATTTTTTGTTGAGTCAAAAACAGGAAATGTAGGTTGACAGTGTTTACTGACATACAATAAAGGGCTTCCTTTATTTATTTATTTATTTATTTTTGAGTGTATTGGTTGGTGTTCCAAGCATTGCCTCCTTTTCATATTTGTGATTCCCCCCTCCCCCCCCAGTGATTGGTGACTTGTGACTGTCACTGATCATTTGTTTCTCATTGTGAAAATATAAAGATGCCATTTCTAGGGCTTTTTTGGCTTCAAACCTACTGAAAAAATAATAGAGTCTTCCCAGCAGAGGGGAATACAGGTTTACTTTTTAGCTCTTTTAGTTTTTCGTTTGTGACCATCTGACCCCTTGTGCCACAAATAGCATAACCAACTGCTGAAGAGTAACTAGGATGCGTCTCAATGTAGGACACACGTTGGCACTATGCTGCTTCCCAGAATGTTGTATCCTACAGCCCGCTGGGAACGAGGACTGAGGAGCATTTGCACGTGTGACTGCGTCAGTTTGGGTCTGGTGGCATTTAGTCTCTGTGCTGTCCAGATGGGAATGTTGTGGACTGGGGACAGAGTAGCAGGACCAGGTGCTACTGAGCGACCACCTCTCCCTCCAGGGGATCTGCAGTTCGTGGAAACAGCACCCAGTCAGACGTTCTTAGCTACTTGTGAACATGCTTCGGTACTTCCCCATTTTCTCTTCCGTAAAATGGGGGAAGGGTAACATTGACAGATGAAAGGGGAAGGCGCTTATGGAGGGGACTGGCAGGCTGAGCCCCCCAACAGCTTTAGGGTAGATGAGAAACCAGAAGGCAGTGTTGGAGAGGCCAGGGGATGGGAGGATGTGGGGGCTGCCCGGCCTGTGTGGTTTAATTCTACGTGGAAGGAGCAAGGCTTTGCCAGAAGCAAAGGAAAAAACAAAAAAGCACTGTGCTGATTTTTTTTTTTTTAATCCTAAATGGAAACATCCATGATCTCTTAGGTCCCCCTCCCCAAATCCAGGGACCCCTTCAGTGTGTGTATGGCATACTTTTACTCCTTTTCTCCCTCCTCATCCCTTTAAAGGTGAGACTCCCCTTGGACCCAGCAGGGTAGAAAACTGCTCCTAATAGTCAGATTGCCTTAATCCAAAGTGCTCTATTCTCAAATACTGTACACGTTTCCTGTTGCCCTGGTGTTTTGCCACAGCAGTTACTTGGAAGGGAGAGGGAGGGAATGAGAAAGTGTCTGTGGCTGTTCTAGGCACTCTCTCATCTGATTGATAAGGTGACCCTGTGAAGCGGATGGTGCTACCGGTTTGCAGAGGAGGAAACTGATGCTCAGTGAGGAAATTATGTAAATCGCCCGAGGACACCAGCTCGTCAGCCCCTTCTGGGACCAGCGTAGATGGGGCCCGGAAGCCTTTCCTCTTTCTGCTTTGCTACCCCTAATGGGCCATGACTAGGGTTATCCATCTCTCAGCCCTGAACTCCTGGAGGTAGAATGTGTCTGAAGCATTTTTGTGTCCCCAGTACCTAACACTATGGCAGATAGATGCTTAATATGTCTTTATGGAAAACAAACAAACAAACAAACAAAAAAAAAAACAACATTTAAAAATAGGAAATCATCCTGAACTTCTTAAAAGGACGTAGAATCGTAGAATGGTAGCGTCAGCAGAACCTCAGAACCTAGCCCTTCACATTATAGGTGAGGAAATCTTGAGGCTCAAAGTAATGGGAGGAAAAATAAACAAAAGGCTAAAGAAAAAAGGGCGACCCCCATGGAGACCTTAAAAAACAATGACATTTTTGTACTTGCCTGAGCTTTTTGGCAGCCAGGCTAAAAAAGGAAGAGACCAGGAGTTAATAATTCCTCTTAATCAAAAGGAGAGATGTTAGCTTTGCCTACTTGGTTACTTAAAGAAAATTCTCATGGATTATCTGACCTCATAACTTTTTATAATAAATACAACAATGGTAGATAATCCCCTCAACAAAAAAAAAATTTATAGTATGACAACAGATTTCATAAAGGTAAATCTGTGAGGTTCCAAATATATAGTAGACTTTTGGGTTTATGTTAAGTATGTAACTGATTATTGTGGAATTTCAAGGAGTGATATCAACAAACAAAGAGAAAATCATGACCTAAGAATTTAGGGATTGCCCCGGGCTGCATACCTAGATCCGAACAGCTGGGCTAAGACTCTGGGTCTTCTGAGAAACTAATCACAAGACTAAGAAGGAGCAGAAAACCCAGCAGATTGCCCCTTAGACCTGCCACACTGTTTCCACCTTCGCAGCGTTCTGTCTTCACCTCTTCAGCACTTACAGTGAATTCAGCTGAACTCCTTTCTTCAAAGAACCGGGATTATTTGGTCCCATTCTGCAGGACACAGATGTCTTTCCTTTTGCAGGTGGAATTTAAGTTCTTCACACAAGCTGTCGTCCACAGGGCATTGAAAGCTATGGTGGGCCCCAGGCAGCCACAAGTAGGAGCAACACACTTCCAACTGAGAAGCTAATCGTACTTCAGAACAAATCTTTGTTTAATCATTGCTAGAATTCTTCAGGTGTGTCTACTATGCACAAAGGAAAGGACGTTCCTATTGGGAGTTTTGTTTCTTAAGGAAATATTTAGGATAGTTAACTGCTGTATCATCCAAAATGAAAGTAGAGTGTGTTTCATCATCACGTACATACTTACTGAACATCTTTTATGCATCCTGCAGTGCGGGGCACACAGATCTAGAGGGAGACGTTTCCCTGATCTCAGTGAGTTGGTGTTTTCTTTAGTCGAAGGGACAAAACTGTAGTCCACAAAATCCACTGAGGAATAAATGCCCATCTTGAAATGAGGGGTGTAAGTACGGATTAGATAATTCAGAGAAAAATTGATGATGGTTGGGCAACTTGAGTCGGGTCTTAGTTTCTGGTTAGGATTTGGGTGAGGGAGGGGAGATGTTCTCGGGGGAGGGTGCACAAGATACGGAGGTAGGAGTGAGTGTAGCGTGTAAGGTTGAACTGTGCAGACCAGAGCTGTGACAGAAGAACGTTGCTAGCAGGGTGAAAAACGCCAAGCCGAGGAACTCATAGTTCAGGCGTTGAGGAACTAGTATACATTTTTGAGCAGCAGAGTAAACGGACACAGGCAGTTCCTGGGAAGAAGAGAGGTAGAGTTGATGCTGTAATCCAGAGTGAGACAAAGAAGGGACAGTTGGAATAAGGAGGAGTCGGGGAACCGGAGAACAGTTAACAGAGTCTTGTATCTGGTTGGTGAAATTCACTAAATACCAAGACCATACTCTACTGAGCCTGATTTGACCTTTCTTTGCCTAACAGTATCTACGAAATCATCAGTGTGAATATCACTTTTTACTCTACGGTCTTGTGAATATTGACTTGGTAGCAATTTGAATTAAATGCGTCTTGATTCTGAAACATAAACTAAAGTTTGTTATAAGAATGACATTCTCACTATCAGTTCCTTTTTCTTGCTTTATAAATGGAATGCACAGTGCAAGGAGACCAAAAATAGTAATTCTTCGAATTCGAGTCACTCACAGTCATGCCTGTATAGTAGGTAATAAGATTGATTTTCATAAGCCACTCGGAGCAGGTTCCTGAACTGGTGGTTGTTCAAACACCATGGTGGTGGTGGTTGTGGGGGGAGGGGGGGTGTCCTTAGAGATTGTTGGTGTCAATTTCCTCATTGACCAGGTCAGGAAACAGATTGGAGCAGCCAATGTGGAGGTAAAAATGGTAAAGTACTGAAGCTGTCAAGTTCTTGTTGTGTATTTGCAGAGAACCCTTGAAATGATGAATGTATGAGAAATAAAAGAATTCTTAGAAAGTTTCTGATTGGGGCTGGTAAAAAGGAAGAGATTGAAGAAGTCGCCTTGAGGAAAGGATTTCCGTATTTTTAATATTTACCTAGTTTTTGTACTCCTATAATGTTTATGAATAATTTGAAAAATGGAAAAATATCATAGTGAATAGTTGGAAAACAGATACATGTGTGAAGAAAGGACCTAACACCTGTTGCTTTCAAACAGATTGGTAACTAATTTATGAGAGGGGCAGCACATCACAAAACCTTATTAGTGTTCCAAGTTTCTGTGAAGCCAGCATTCTTTTGCCATATGGTTAACAGAAAGTGGATTAACGCACTTGAAAAATGAGAATCATGGGGCTGAAAAGGGTTTAAGTAGTAAATATTGGGGCCTTATTTAAGTATAAAATAACAAACGGGCAGAGACTAAAGACTTAGTTGGTTGGTAAACACGGACATATGTTTACTATTGTGTTAGGAAAAGTCCCTGTTTCATTTTATTAAAACTAGTCCTTTTTTTCTGCCTTATTACATAATCACTTTAATTTATTGCTTAATACCTGTTAATCGAGGCCTAAAACTTTAACTGCAAATAAAACCGATTTTAATGGTATGAAAATTGAAAACAGAGGAGTTAATCGCAACTGTTCAGTGCTGCTTTACGACTATTTTCTTGGATTATTGGGCAAGTTTGGCTTTTCCCTTTGACTGCCACATTCCATTTTGCCTGGGAGCCATTCGTTTTGCAGATACTGAACTTGGTTTGAGTACTGTTTTTATGCAATCAGCATCACTACACCTCTGGATCTTGATAGCGTTACTGTGGAGGAGAAAGAGGCTTTGTGTTAGTAATTACCTAACATTGTCAGGAGCTGACTCCAGGCCTCTTTCTAGTGATAACAGAATAACCGCATAATGTAGCTTTATAGCACATGATTAATAGAAAATAATTACACATCCTACAAAGGGACGCAATATTTCTTATAAATTGACTGGAATGGTTTCCTGTAGATTAAAGGACTCTTCATTATTTTATCAGTCCTCCTGAAGTACCGTCACTTGCCTATGTTAGCATTTCAGCGGATGTTAAGAGCCGAATGGGGTGAGGGAGACCAGATGGCAGATCTTCTTATACCTGAGCTCTTGTGTGCCGTAAAGATGACATGCTGCTTCCTAACCTTTCCGAGATTTATGTGGCAGGCTGGCATGGTCTTGTCTCTTTATTTTTTGTTTATTAACAAGATCAGGTTGGAGGGTTGTTGTTCCTTAATGACCCACCTGTGACTTTTAGAACAATACCATAAACCGTATGTGGACCACAAGACAGCCTTGTGTGGACTGCTCTGCACTGTAAGTAATATGTTATTATCCATAATCCCATTTGTTTGGAGGAAGGCGAAGAAAGGCAGACTTTCTCCTTCAAAAGGCAGCCTTGTGTGATGTCGAATCTTCAGGCTGAAGTTGAGAACACTGAACTCCAAGAAGCATCCTCATTCCAGTTTATAGGCTGCAAATGGTTTAATTGGGATTCATATTGCTCAGGAGGCCCATCCGCAGGATGGTGATGATGGAAGGAACAGCCCATGTTTGCTTGTAGACACACTGACGGCCGCCGTGTAAACCCATAAATTTGCCTACTCGATTTTTACGGCACTATCTTTTATCTTACCTCCTAATTCCACACAGGAGTATTGTATGGGATCCTTTACGAATATAAAATAATAAATATTCTGGTTATCCCCCCCCCCCCGCCCGCTGGTGCTTTTATTTTTTTTTCCCCCCCGCCCTTTTTTGTTTCAAACCTGTGATAGTTTAGAGTACTTTTATGAGGCGTGTGTTGCATATGCTTCTCAATTATTTTAAATTAATTAAGTGAAGCATTTAAGATGATTTTAGTCTCAAACTTTCATTTTTTCCTAGAATGTTACTTTTAAGGGATTTGTTTACAGCTGAATAAGCCCCTCCCTGCTGTTTACTACTGTGCTTCCTACTTAATGACTCTAACCAGTTACCGTCATGCAGAATTCTCTCACGTGTGAAGGGTGTCATCCATCCTTTGTTGAAGTGAATTGCTGGAATCAGTTTCTTAAATTTGGATGTTAGTCAGCTTTCTGAGAACAGTAATATACCCTTAATTGCGAGTCTAGGTTATAAGTGAAGCAGAATATTATAAAGTGAACTTTCTGGTTTGTCATTTGAATCTAAACATTGAAACCCAGACTGTGGGCTATTCTCTGAAAGTAGGTTTGTTTGAGCCATAAAGTGTTCTGTGTCTGCCCTGTGCAGGGACCAGTTTCCATACTCCTTCCAAACAATCCACTGGAAAAATCTTAGCTTGGTGTTAAGCACTTTCACACTTACACTTGCCCTATTTTGAAATCTTACAGTGTAAGCCCCTGGCCTCTGCAAGGTTACATACATTTGTTTGTTAAGCATTAGGCTCTAATTGTATTCATTGCCTTAAAAATTGAAAAGGGCAGTTTTATTAGGTACCTATTAGGATATAATGGTTGCTAATCTTAGCTTTCAGTAAGTTGGTATTTTCTTCTGATAAATATATCCCACATACACTTCAGTCATCATCACTGAGTTCTGGGCCTCAGACTATTTTCGTTTCTTAAATAGTTTTGTCCACTTTGTTTACATTATCAGTGAACTTTTAAACATAAAATCTTGAATCCACTGCCTCACAAACAATAGCTGTGCCCCAATTAGAATAAGAAGTACAGGATTAGCTGTTCCTCCTCTTTTTCTTCCACCTTATTCTTTTAATAAACCCAATTCTGATACATCTCACTGTTTAAAAGCACATAATAGATTTTAATCGAATGTCTCTATTGATAGACTATATATCAATACACACATGTTAATGTTGCTACATTTGCGTTGAAGAATTGTATGGTTTTCCTTTCTGATGGTCAGTAGCATACTAATCAATACTGATATTAAGTCTGTGCCCGTGTGAACATTCCTCCCCTCGTGTAACTCCATATGCATATGCACATTTATCTATGACTCAGATGTTGGAAAATCATAGCCTATTGAATTACTTTGGGGATTGATTTTAAAAATTTATCTGTATGAAAAATTAAATTTGGGCCCTACAATGCTTTTGCAGAGTATTGCTTTTGAAAGATATTATTCTTGAAACTTGTAATTCATTTTACTTTGTTTGTAGCTCAGTAAACATAAATAAATTTGAGATAAAAATACATTAGTCAATCTGGCAGATAGATGAGACCAGTTTCAGAGTGTTCACGATGCCTAAGTGTTGTATCAGTCAGTGGAGGCAAAGGGGAGAAACAGAGGTGCAGGTTCCCCCAACACTGCAAAGCAGGGGCAAAGTCACCCCCGGCCACCCTTCTTTATAGCTGGATTAGTGTTTCACCTTTACAACACGAGACACCGTTATTTCCCATTGCTCTTCCCCTGTAATGGTGACTAACACCACCTTCAAATTTCTTCTACCCATCCTTTATCTAATGTCGTTTATGATCAATAAAAAGAATAATAAATGCCTTAGGGAAGCTTTTTAAAAGAAGCCCTTTGTGAATGGTTTTGTGAAGAATTGTCTTTTTTGGTTATTATTAGTGTTTCTTCATTCTCTGATTTATCTGTTTAAAATGTCTGTACGCCTATGTTATAGATCACAGGAGTTAAACTAGGAAACAAGGAGTTTACTGTGAAAAAGAAAAATTCTATCTTTGCTAGATGATAAGCTTCATGAAGGCAAAGATAGAATCCTAAGAATGAGAGCGAGAGAGAGAGCAAGAGAGAGAGCGAGAGAGAGAGCAAGAGAGAGAGAGAGAGAGCAAGAAAGAGAGAGAGAGAGAGATCAAGAGAGAGAGAAAGAGAACAAGAGAGAGACAGAGAGTGAGATGGAGAAAGGAATGGGGCCCATAGAGCCTTACACAGTTCCACTTGCTAGGTTCTTACAAGTGACTGTTTCTGTGTTCAAAACTGAGCAATAAACAGGCTTTGTCTTATACTTTAATTTAAATCTTTGCCTAACGGCATTTTTAAAGTGTCCAGAAACAAAAAAGATTAAAATGTTTCAATTTGCAGCTCAAGCTCTTGTAACTTTATAAAAAGAAATAACATTTCTAAGAAGTTGCATACAAACGACATTGTACTTCCACCAGTCTAAAGGTTAATATTGTATATTGTTTTCAATTAGGAATACAATAGATATGGCTGGTGGGTAGGAGAAGCGAAGGGAGCCATTGGCTTGGTGCCGAAAGCCTACATAATGGAGATGTATGATATCTGAGAGTCCTGGGTAAGTACATTTTAATCCAATATTCTGTAATAGCTCATATGTTCTCTTGGTCTCTACATTAGGAGCCTTTGCCTTTTTAAAATTCTTCGTAGTTTTCTGATAACACAGAGATTATGCTCCCAAATCATCTTCTTCTTCTTTTTTTTTTTTTTTAAATCCTGTTTCATTTAAAAAAACATAACTTCATAGAATTTACTTTGGAAACAAATAGATTATTTAGAGAAAGTCCCTTCGATAATAGCAAACTTTAATAAAATAGCAGTTATGGCCTTTCTGAGGAACTGAATTGACAAAAGGTTGACTAAAACACTCATTTTTCTTTAGCTGAACATGTAATTTTTTTCTAGGCAGGAAAAAAATCAACATTTTGATTGAAGAACAGAATTATAACTTAACTTTCCCCTCTGCTGCAGGAAAAGGCCGGCTCTCCTGCGACTCTGCAAATGCTGTGGATTTAGAATCATCACGGAAGCCTGAGTTCCTAACCTCTCTGTGTCTTGTTGAGCATTGTTCCTCCTGGCCATTTTATGCACTCATTATAATATTCCTCTGATGTGAAATTAAATGAATGACATCAATGTAAATTAGATGCAAGCAGTAGAGTTATACCTGTTGCTATTTTGCAAAGGAATAATGGTAGTTTTTATTGATTTATCTGATTTGTGTGAAGAATTCAGCACTGTTTGGTGTGTACCATGTAGTTTCTGCTACTTACGGTGTGAGTTGCAGTTTCTCTTCATATTGGGCATCAATTATTGTTTAGACTGTAATGTTCAATTTCATAGAAATTTAAATTGAATGTGTTGTGCAAGCTTTCAGTAGATGCTATCTAAAGAATCAAGGCTGTTAAAATTTTGTAGATGATTTATTTTAGCATTTATTTCTCACACCATAGTAACGTGTCATGAAGGAATATTTACTGATTGGCAAATTTGCTTTATGTGAAATGTAGCCACCAGAAGGAAAAAAATGATAGACTTGCAAGCCGTGTGCTGCTCCCTTCCCCGACACGTGTACAGACCAGAACCAGGGTTTGTGCAATGCCGTTTGTCAACAACAGATAATCCTGGTTAGATGGTGGGCTTGCCAACATTTACTACCATAGTTTTGTTTAAATTTAATAAAAGTAAAAATTCATAAGGAACCCCACCCTCCACTAATATAATGACATAAAGAATGGCAAAATTCTCAAAGTATGAAGGCAGAACCCAGCCCTCCCTTATCCTGCCTGGTCAGGGCTGTGCCGTGAAAGTCCCACCACAAAATCTCACAGCTCCGGTTGTGTATCCTCCACACACCTCAAAGCAATGAAAAGAAAAGTAAGCCTCAGGGAGGCCATGAGCATGTGCACCAACAGGTGAGAGGGAGGGTAGTGTTTGCAGAATTACGTTGTTACCTTTTCATGTCTACGTGAAATCAGATTCTATATGCCTCCAAGGTACCCGTGTGGCCTCAACAGATACCAAAATGCACTGCTTGCTGAATGGATAATTATTTAGAGTTGATACAATCGCCTCCTATTGAATCACTGATTATAGGTACTACGTCATTGAACTTTCTAGATCTTTGCTTTATGAAGATAAAGAGCCTAACCATGCAAACTACCTGATAATATATTAAGACCTCCATTATTTATATAAGACTATTGACCAGCAATATTTCAGAGAGTATATTTTACCATTATCCCCTCAATCCCACGATCATGTGATTGGAAATGTTTTTAAAAATGCTAATTTTAGGGATCGTGGGTAGACTCTAGTTTACATAAGTTAGGCATTGTTGAGTGAAAGCTTTCAGAAATTGATTCGTGCGCTCCCTCTTTTCCTAATAGCCCTTGGAATAGATTGAAATCATCTTGGGAGGAATAAGACAACCGGAGGTGAAACTAATGGGCTGGTGTTCAAAGCCTGCGCCGGTGAAAATCAGAAGCAGGTGTGGGTTTCCGCTGACGCCCGGGTTCCGTGCTCCGGTTTCCGCGAAGCTTTGAGCCCTGGGCCAGGAGATGGCAGCAGCCTTGCGTTGCACACCCAGCGCCTGGCGGCCCCTCCCCCACGCAGGCCCAGACACGTAGCGTGTAAAGCAGTGAGAACGTCTCTGTCTCCTTTTGCAGTTAATCCAGGAGAGGGAGTCCTTTGCCAACCGATGACCAACAATCCCAAGCCAGCCGGCTCCGTGAACGGTGACACTACAAAAACAGTGTTGCTTCTGTCCGGAGCTGCTCCCATCTTTATTCCTTTTTATTTAAAAACCTGAATCTAGGTGGGAAGATAGGAAAGAAAACAAAAGATTTAAAATTGGAGTGACAGGAAAAAAAGCCATTACTTTCAGTTCATGACAACACTATATTCGTTTGGTGAAATCATGTGTATACTACTAGGGAGAAAGCTGTCTTTACAAACCCTTGACAATATATCACACACTCTTCAAGATCGTAATAATATCATTAATGTGAATTTAAACAACATGGCTTGTTAGAAAATATGCTAATTGCGATGTTCTCATTATGTTTGCTTAGCTTTTATTTGTTTTTCTATGAACAGTTAGAGAGCTAATTTTTTTCAAAGGTGATTGTAAGTCATATTTTATATAGCATTTTGCTTGATTATTTGCTCTGTACTGAATTTGTACTCTATTGCCATTAGATCTTACAATAATGTTCCACTCTGCAAATTTTTAAGGTTCAAATAAAGTTTAATTGTTTGCAAACTGTTATGATGCTAATAATTCAACAGCCTGCTGTGTTACTAATGAAATTACTTTGTTATGATTAATTTGGAAAATAGTGTGTTGATTGTAGTAATTAAGCACAACAAGGTGAAGTAAATGATTCTAATGCCATCTGGCCTTCAAACTGAATGAAGAAATGAAATAGGGCTGTCATCTGAATTTATTCAAAGAAGTAAAGATAATACAAATGACTTTCATTGCTGTAAGGATTTATGCTTAAGCACAGCTCACTCTATTCTGCTTTCACCACTTTGTTGCATGTGATACTTCTTTTTTTTTTATGAAAAAGAATATTATTTAACCTAGCAATTGTTTTCAATACATTATATTATTTCAAATTGATTATTTTTACCTTGTGCTAATTTAATTACATTAAGTATTATAGGATCATAGAAAATCACTTTTCACTCATCTCTAGGTACAATCTATATATGTGGGTTTCTTTCTTTCCTTTTTTGCTACTTGTGTTCAAACACATTGAATATAGCCTTCCTTAAAGAGTAGAGATTCTATTCAGTTGTTTCTAAAATACGTTTCTAGTTAAGACTTTCTCACAGTTCTTGTGATTTCTGCTTTTTCTTTACTTTCTGTGGTCTAACCTGTTCCTATTCCATAGAGTCTGGTAACTTCCAGGGTCATGATTAGAAACACAACCGAGTCACATATTAGCGATCTGGATTTATAGTTCAGCCACTACAAGAAAGCTGATCCTCACCTACCTGTTGTTTAAAAGCTTAAACTTCATCAGTGAGGCTGATGTAGAATTTCAGTCAAGTAAAGTACTTCAAAACTTTAGGTAAGCTAATTGCTTGTGTATCATTTGTTGGGTGGAATAATAGACACACTATATGGAGATCACTTTCATTTCTGTTGAGTTGAGTAGATTTAAGAGGACTGAGAATTCATGCAATAAAGGAGGTGTGGTGGAGATGAAAACATGATCACACCATAGGAAACAGCTTCCCTCAGCGGTCGAAGGAATATAGTTAATACATAAAACATAAAAACGTGTATTAACATGGCCTCGCTTGTTAGTAAAATCCTGAGAATTCCGAAATACAGAGAAGCAGATAAATAGTATATTATTAAAGCGACTTTCTACAAACTTAGCCTGCACTCAAATGCATAACTTAGAGAGGTGAGTCGACTGAATTGGGAACGTCCTTAACTTCAGCCTACACTATCGTCCACGCCTCGTGGTTGAGTTCAGAATATCTGTTAGATCCCCTGATAGTGTAATATTTTGCTATGATGAGGTCAATACTTGCAAAATGGTATGATCACAGTAAACGGGACGACATTTCACTGCCACTGTGTTTAAGGGGCTTTGGTTTTTCTTAGTAGAACCTGCTCTGCCATTACTCGGTCACAAACACATGCCAGCTCTGCACTTCAGAGTACATGGTGTGGATCCAGTGACTGTGTTAGTGAACTGATTCGGCAGACAAATCTCTAAACCTAGTAGGGAACAGGCCTGTGTCGGTTAGCACAAAGGCTTTCTGGCTGATGATGTTCTTAGTCCCCAAATCAGTCCCTTTTACTGAGCCTAAAAGCAGTTTCACTGTCCCCATAATACCATCCACTGGTGGATTGGATCTGTCGGGAACTGAATTGAGGGAGATTGTGAATAACAAGAAAGTTGAATGTGGCTGCCAGTCTCTAGATGTTTCTTCACCTTCCTTTCCTGTGCTCAGTGTTGTCACGCTTTCAAAGAAGGCACCGGCGTCTCAGGCAGCTCAGGGCAAGCCACCTAGTGTCACCTCCCAGTCCATCCCGATCACGCCGCCCCCACTGGCCGCGTGGGTACCGTCACGCGCTTCTGGTCTTGGGAGCCTTCATGCTATCACCTCTGATGGATCCAAAAGGAAGGTCTGAAAGTGGGAAGTTTCACAATTATGGCCAAATCCAACCACAATCCAACCTTTTTTTAAACCTTTATCCCTATTTCTTTAAAGCTGTATGATTATGTTGACTTGAGTGGTGTGAATCCCCAGGACGGCAGGAACCCTAAATGCAGAAAGTAGCGTTTGTGAGACCAGTGCCCCACTTGCGTCTGTCACGTTGGGTAAGAGGCTGGAGGTTGAGCATCACAAGAAACTTGTGAATATGTGCAAAAGTGTGAAAAAAGACGATACCCCAAAGCTTATGTCTCAAGTGCTTTTCTTTTTCTTTTTTTTTTTAAGATTTATTTTATTGTTTTTGGCAGAGACAGAGAGAGAGAGAGAGAGAGAGAGAGAGAGAGAGAGAGAGAGAGAGAGAGAGAGAGAGAGAGAAGGGGGAGGGCCCAGAGCAGTCTCTATAGTTATACGTCATCAGTTTTTGACATAGTTTTATTCCACAGGTGGTCGGGGGCTGCACAGGGTAGGAACCGGGCCAGGGGCCTCTCACGTGGGAGGCATGCCCCCACTGGGGGCCTCCTCCATGGGAAGCACACCCCAGCGGGAACTCAGCTGGGGGCACACCCAAGTTTAGCATATGGGTTCGCACGGGCCGGGGCCGAGATTCGATCCTTGGACCCCCCAGGGCTACAAGGCAAGCACTTAACCCGATGAGCCATCCTGGCTTCCCCTCTAGTTCTTTTCTTGATGTTGGAACTTTGGAAAGTGTTTTCTGGGCTCCTCTCCTCACTGTGTGTGCGATGTCTTTGTTATTCACCATTACTCAGCGAGGTAACAGACAGCTCTTGTGTGTTGGCCTCAGCTTTGTGCTAGAAAACTCACTCCGATAGAGGAAAAGCAGGAGCCATGTTGTGGCTTGAGCCTCTAATTTGAGGAAAGGATCTCACAAGTACTCCCAAAGGAGACAATTAATGATAGCCATGCATGCCAATTAAAAATGGCCACTTTAGAGAAGCAGATTCCCATACAAGCCCCCTGCCCCCCGCGCAGCTCCCCCCAGGGAGTCTGTTTATGTGATCATTTAACTAAGACTGGCCACAGCCACAGCTAACATGAACTGTTTACCTCTTGTCACACTGTGCAAGCTTTTCATTCAATCTTCTAACAACCCTAAGAGGTGAATTCTGTTGTTAATTCCCACTTTCCTGATTAGGAAACTGAGGGCAAGCAATTTATCCCCAGGGCCATGGGTAGTAAGTGAGTCAGCCTCCCTCCCTTGAATCCAGCACCATTCTGCTTCCCAGTACTGTGATAAGAGTCAAACCAAGTACTTGATTCTTTGCATATAGTAGGCACTCAATGAAAACATATTGACCATTCTTATAAAATAGTCTAGAGCAGGGGTGTCCAACCTTTTGGTTTCCCAGGGCCACACTGGAGGAGGAAGAATTGTCTTGGGCCACACATACAATACACTACCGATAGCTGATGAGCTGAAAAAAGATCGCTAAAAAAAATCTCATAGTGTTTTAAGAAAGTTTATAATTTGCGTTGGGCCTCATTCAAGGTTGTTCTGGGCCACATGCGGCCCTTGGGCCGTGGGTTGGACACGCTTGGTCTAGAGCGTGTAAAAAGACCAGTTTGAGAATGGACAGCAGACAGCCGAATTTGCCTGTTAAAGCGGACTGTGGTGTCTTCAAGTCCAAAGCAGCTAGTCCCCCATGGAGAAGAAACTTTAATGCAGGGATGTTTCTCTCCACAAATCCCAGTGACTGACAGTAGGCATTCAGCCCAAGCAGACAGTGAAGAAGGGACACCAGGCCAAAGGGACCCTTTTGAAATGACCTTTGCCTATCCCCCCCCCCCCCCCCGCCTCCTCAAGCGTCAAGCCCAAAGGCACTGGCCAGCCAGGGAAGCCTTGGAGAGGACATTCAAGCCGGCTGCTTCTGTCTCAGTTTCCAATTATGTAGCAGTTCGGGGGGAGGAGGGTAAATTATTTTTTCACAGGTTAAAAAGATCATTATTAAACTAGTCAGACCTTTACAGTCAATGAGGAAACTTCATTATACAACTTGTATAAATTTGTAACTGAGTGGTGGCAGTGTGACATAAGACTTTTACTTGTTGAGATAGGAATTCATTTAAGGAGAACTTTTGTGGGCAGATCCGGCACTGAGGTAGGAGGCGTGTTTCCTTGGGCGCCGACGTGGCCTCTTGTACAGGGCTCCATAATGAAAGTCTCCTGTTGTGTGTGTGTTTTTAACACATCTTTCTTTTTTTTTAATCTTCTTGTAGCTCAGTGACTGGAGACTGGCAGGGGTCGGGGGCCTACAGGAGGTAAATAAGAACTAGCATTCATTACGGGGCTCTGGAGGGGGCAGACCAAGCCCTCTCACGGCCTGAAGTGCACTCTCAAGTGTTGGTCATCTGATGGACCCACACAAGAGGCCGTGCTGAATGAAGTTCAGTGTCCGGAGCATTTCATTCTGTGTTGTACTCAGAAGTGTTTCCAGGCCTGCCCCTCAGGATTCCATGCTGCTCGAGGGCAGGGAGCAAAGGACTTCACATGGATTGTCCTGCTCTCCAGCTGCCCTCCTAGTGGAGGTGGTCAGTGTACAGTGACCTGTCCTGTGTGGATGGGTAGGGGACTCATTCCTAGTTCCCAGGTCGAGCACTGTGGCCTTTGGGGAAGGCTCTATCACTCCCCGCTCATCTCCTTCCTCCACTTTCCTCCTCCTCCTCAGGCTTTCCCAAGGAGCTAAGTCAGATGAGGCGTGAGCCATACAGTTCTCATCCCTCTACGGAGTTATCACTACCCGTCCTGCTCTCTGCTTTCTGTGAACCCAGCAAAAGCCAGGGACATAACTACAATATGTGTTCGCCCTGTTCTGTGCGTCCTGAATGGAAACATCGCAACACGGTTACCCCGCAAGTGCGGGTTATTGTCTATCTGTTGCTTTGCTTCAGTCGGCCAGCCTGTTTGCTTTATTCTTTGTTATCGTCTCAGGGCTTGCTATTTCTCTTCCTATCTAATTAAATGATTCCATTATGAAGAATTGCATTTAAGTACCAACAGTGTGCTAGGGGCATTTCAAACATAGAATTCGACACGCTCTTTTCCAAGCAGACTCATGGTCTAAATAAAATAGACAGGACGTTAACTCTGGGAAGGAGAGCAGCCCCAGGTAGCTTACAACCTCGGTGCAATCCTCAGCAGGTTTCATCACTAGCAGTGTCCTCAGACATAACGGAAAAGGGTCTCTAATTTTGTGATCTCCAAATTGACACTAGCTTGGAAACAAACTGAGAATGCTTTCACGTATATATTTGAATGTACGGAGAGGAAGGGAGGGTTTTAATGTTGGTTCAGATGAAAAGATTGGTGTTTGGAAATTCGCTGAAATACTTGTAGCTACAGAATTAAGTGTGAAGGGAACCAAAGTGCTTTGTGTGTGAATAACATCAACATCCTTTGCAGAGTGGCTGCTACGATAAGACATCATTCTGGAAGCTGAGGGTGACTCCTACCCCTTTGGATAAAAGGACTTGTTTTCCTTCATGTGGGGACAGCTCTGTACTGTTGGTATTCAGCTGAGAGTGGGTAGTGGGAAGATCACTGGAACTGCAGTCGATCAAAATGCTAGTTCCAGCTCTCTGCTGCATTGTGCTCTGGAAGTTTCCTTGCCTGCAAAATACCAGCGGTACTTGTGTTCTCTACCTCACGGGGTATAGTTAGGCTCAAGTGTGATTATAGTTGGAGGTGACTTGAAAAAAATCAGTGACAGTGTTTAATACGACATTCCTGCATTAGAAGACATGAGAACTGAAATGGAATGATGGGTCAAAATAAAAATTTCTCCTTCACACCAGAAATAAGCAAGGGGAAAAATGTTAACACCCAGCAGGTGTTGTAATGCTCTTTGGAATAATGTTAGCGAGTTGTTGGTTTTGTTATTTTATAACGAGAATTGATGTGAGTCATCCTAAAGGAGTTGGGGATTAAATTCTCCTGTAATCCCAAATACATTTTTGAAGCAAGCTATTAATTTCTAAGCGTTGGTCACACTCTGTTAATGGAGATTTCATTACTTCTGTCTGTAAAATTTCACAATAAACTTTTCCTTGGGTGTATAACAGCATCAACCTGAATAATAGGTTTTAGGTATATGTCGTCTGTCATTGGTTGGACTTCGCCTCGAATTTATTTTTAGAACTGATACCCCAAGGAAAATTTTTGTACAGATTCCCTTTGACCAATATCTACTCCCTTTATGAACTGTTTCCTCCAGATATGTATCTGTGATTGTTCGCATGTGAATTCATACTTTGTAGTTAAACATTTCCTTCAGATGCATATTTAGAAATAACACAATTTTATTTGATGGAATCAGCCTTGTAATATAGCACTAATATCTCAGATTGTAGTTTGTAAAAATACGGGACTAGAAATAAGGGCAAACTAGAACATTATTACATGTAACCTTAATGCTTTAATGTTATAACTTTAGGCAAAGCTAATAAAAAATGCAAAGGACTCTTAAATAATTTAAATTATCTAAAAAATTGAGCATATTCCTTCAAATAATAATGGCTTTCATGATCTGAATTTTAAAATTCATTTCTCATGTCTTGAATAACTTAGAAGTATAGATATCAAAGTAAGTCTGAGTTTATTTAAGATTATTAAATATATTTGTTATCATACAGCATTCCTGAAGACTCAATTTTTTTAGCCTAGCAATTATAATCTATATATAATGTTATGCAGTACATAATTCCAGTAACATGTTTGATAACGTCATTATAGTATAGAGTTAATTTTTAGTACTTCTCTTTAAAATAGTAGTGCTCTGTAATGTGATCCCTTGATTATTTTGAGCCATTCATTAAATCCATTAACTTTTTTAAATAGTCATATTACATTCCTATTATTTGCTTTCTAAAAAAGCTTCTCTTACCTTCTTAAGACTTTATGGGGAAATTGTTTCTTTCATAATATAATGTATTTTCATTACTATACTCTTTTGGGAAAGGAATGTAGTTGGGAAGACAATAAACTGTGGTAGCTGTGATTAAAGTAAAAATCAGTTCATTCCTAAAACTTTTTTCTCTTTTTCTAAATGATTACAGTAGAGAATTTTGACTTCTAAGCATACTATCCTTTGCTTCCTCTGGTGCTGTGGTTATAACAATAAATACTCTATATTGATTACTACTTAATTCTAATGGAAGCACACTGAGGCTGGAAACACATTAGGACTGAGCATTTAGTGCCTTAATTTTTAAATAGTTTTTAAATTTTAAAAATTGATATAATTGCCCCGAATATGATTCTGTTAACGGATGCATATCGTGCTACAAAATCGTTCTCGTTTCATATCTTGTCTAAAGATTGTTTTGTGCACATATTTTCCCTGGCACCTCATTGCTATTTTTGCAATAACTGAAGACTCTGTCATTTCCACTTTAGCTCAGTTTGGAAACATGAACACCACATCAGAGCAGCACATTCAAGATCAGTAGAGAAGCAGGAGAAAAATTCATGAAAGAGAGCCATGTGGAGAGTTTAAATTTAGTCAAATCACTCCAATGTGCGATTTTGATCCATTAATCTGGTTTGCGACTGCTTACGAGAAATATTTCTCTTTAAATGAGGTTTTTCTCTTTCAAAATATATGGAGACAAGAAACGTCTCATTTAAAATAGTGTGGGGTTTTTTGTGGTTTTTTTTGTTTGTTTTTGAAGAAAGGGGGAAGCGAGAGCTTCCTTTTTCCTCTGCTATAATTTATTCTTCGTCAAAAACAGATTGCCATTTGCAAAGCTGGGGATGGTCATTAAAGGTGTTCTTTCCCATGTTGAGCATTACAATCTTCAATACAAGATTACTTTCAAACTATCTGGGGGCCAGGAGGGAAGTTGTTTTTCTTATGAAGGGACTTCTGTATTTCACTTCATTATTTGTAGTTATTTTTTATTTTTTGTAAACATAAAACAGAGCAGGGAGCTGGTGGTCTCTTTGAATCCTAATCCAGTATGTCTTCTTAATGACCCGGCTGCCAGGCCCCGGAAACGGCTCCCTGCAAATAAACAGGCTCCCAGTGATTAGCCAGGATGTCCAGACAGTGTAAACAGCTAATTATTACAATACAATTGTCAATAAATTTACATTACGGCTCCCTTTTCAGACGTTCACCAACTTTTTCTTTTTCGCTTGAGAAAAGAGCATGCATGGTATTGCGATGTGTCGGTGTGTTCGGTTTTTGTTACCCTCTTGCCACACTCTAAACAAAAGACCCCCAGTCACCAATGCTCAGTGATTCCCGGGACGAAAAAGCTCCTACAGTAGTTTATTAATGTGATGTGCGGGGAGATGTCCTCGGAACTTCCACAATCTGATCTTTAGTCAGGGCCTTAAAAATAAATAAATAAATGCAAGCCATAAAGACCGTATTGTGGTCCCTGCAGCTTTAAGAGAGACACAAAGAAAACGAAGGCCTCTTGGAAGCCACGGTGAGAAGCGGGTGATAGGGGATGCAAAGGATAAAATGGTAAAACGCCACCATTTCCTCTAACCAAGAGTACATCCAGGTCTCGGAATTAGGATGTCAGGTGGAACATACGTGTGGGAGGGCCCCCTTCCCCCCTTGCACCCCGTCTTTCTTATAGAGCAGGGCGAGGCGCATGCTGATGAGGGCTGGCCTGGCTGCTCCGCTAGCAGAGGACGCAGCCCAATGCATTTGTATTCCGCAGGGCGCACCCCGCCGCCCGGGCGCGTGTGCCCATCAGCTGCTCCCGCCGGCGGCGGGCGGGGCCGCCCTCCCGCCCCGAGCGGCTTCCGAGCCGGGGACACAGTTTAACCACTTTTCTGCTAGAGCTCTGGTTCCCGGCGGCTCTGCGCGCAGCGGCTCCACCTGTTCTCACCCACGATCCCAAACCCGGGGGCTTGCACCAAAGACGAGGCCGCGGACGTCGGTGGGGTGGACGGACAGGTCGCTAAGTTCACCATGAGAGCACAGGGAGGTATTTGTTCATAAAAAAAAAAAATCTGGAAAAACCAAAAAATGCTCCATTTGATCTGAGATGGGCTGTTCAGGAAAAACGGCGTCCATTTGTGAGTCTTGCTGACATTCGGAGAAAACAGCCCATGTTGGGAAGTTATATTTAGCAAAAACCTAGCAAGGAAAAGATGTGAGCAAATTGCCCCGTAAAATGATCCGCGCAAAAAGGCGCTGGGGAAGGCAGCGCGGGCCTGTGCCAAACAGATGGCACCCCCTGCTGTGATTTTGATTGAAAAAGAAAGGTAACATTTGCAGCCACGTCAAAGAGACAGTGATCAGCTAAACAAATGGGTCTCCGAAGTACCCCGTCGCTGGAGCCAGCCCCGCTGCAGGGTACAAGTGAGGCCGTATTTCACAATAATGCTGCGTGCGCGCCTTTCCTAAGTGCGGGCCACGTCCCCTTCCCGTGCAGCCCCGGGAACACCAGGCCTTTGTTGGAGGCGACAGCGTGCCCGTGGCCTCTGGGCGCCACGGAGACCCCAGCAGCTTTGTGTGCGTGCCGCCCGCTCCCTGTGGAAGGTGCCCGGGGGGTGCACACAGGAACCGGGGGGTGCGGCTTTACCAGAACACCAAACCAGACCCCCCCAAAGCCCAGACACACGGAGACCACGCCAAATCGTCACAAAGGCACGAGTGGAGGAGGTGCAGATGCGCGGGGAACACTCTCCTTGCACTTGAATGCAATTCCAAAATACAAACCTCACACATGGCAGACAGCGTGTCACTGCGTGAGTGTGAGTGTCTGTGAGGGAGGGGGAGGTGTGGCGATTTTTTTTGGCTCATCTCAGCTGGAAGCCTTATTCCGCTTCAGTAAAGACAAGGTACAGAAATGTCCTTTGGGTGACATTCAAAACTCGATATAAATCCTCCGCTTTATGAGACTGCAGTGCAATAAATTACTTAGCCTAATTGTAGATGTAATGAATTACCATAATTAGTCATGGGCTACATTAAATTAATCAGCATGGTACATTATTTTGCTAAATTACATCTTTGCCTTCCAAAGCTACCAGCGCAGCAATCAGGGCTTTCTGCAAGGGGGAATGATGCTGTAATGAGAAGTCTTTCTGCTCCTAGAACCGGGACAGGATATGAATTTTGATGGGAGGCAGGAAGGTTTGGAAACACTGGGGTTTCAGCTGGTGCCTGGAGTGTCCTGGGTTGTTAATGATCGCCCAGTCCTCCTGCAGGGGAGCAGTGGGCTGTGTCTGGTGAAGGTTGTGGGAGACCCCCTCACAGGGGAAGAAAAACACTTAGATGGTGCTTTAAGGCAAATAATAGAGCTGATCCAACAAGTCACAAAGCAGTGGGGTGGCGGAAAGATAATGTCTTTGAAAATATTAATAGATTTAGAATGTTCTCTTACATTGGTTGATGAGATTTATAGTTACCAGGTATTTTTTTTTATGATGATGATTATTATTCATACCGTTTGGATCCAAGATAAAGCCTGTAGCTATTCTTGTTTTTTACTTAAACCTCCAGCTGCTCAGAGTCTTGCCTCTGCTTCTCAGTGGGTGGTCTGGAGTCGACCCACATATGATCTAAATATTATTCACTATTCAGGAAAATATCAGGCAGCTCACAGACCCTATTTCTGGGGATGTAAGTGCCTGCTTGTGTGGAAGTTCTTTTATTTTTTTCCTGACAGTGGGCCTGGGTCCTGTCCCTCAAAACCATAGAACCTAAGAGCTGTTTCACCCATGTTGACATGTGGGGTGAAATATCTCTGTAAGCACCACTCTTTGGAAAAGCAATGTCCGTTCTCAAACCCTGTTGCCTGAACCTTTCTTCACCTTCACATGTTGTCATGAAAGACAGGTGTTGCAAAGAGATCATCTTGATCCCAGAAGGAATTCTTTGGGGTTTTTATAATATTTTCGAGACCCTCCAGTGTATTTGAGGAGGACGATCCACCGACCTGCTCATCTGTTAAGGGAAATTCAAGCAGGGCTTGTAGGACGCTGTCAGTGTGTTTGTTTATACACTTGTCAGCGTACAGCAAAGGAAAACGAGTTATCAGCCAATTTAGAAGCAGTATTAGAGTGGAATGATATGGAGAATGACTATGATACGAACACAGTCTTTAAATAGCGGAAGTGAATTAAAACCTAATATCCAAAGACGTATACAAATAAAGCTTGGTCACAGCTGTAGAAAAATGCAGAGGGCTGCAGAAAAGCCCTGGCTTGTAATTTGTGTTTTTGTCCTGGTGGGAACCCATTTAATTAGTGCAAGAAGGTATTGAATTTTAGCTTATCGTGCATATTGTTTTCCAGCTGTACTGAAGATTGCCAAGTTTCTAATGGCCTGACCCTGTTCTGTAAATCAGCAGTAAATGGCGGCATTTACACTGAGCAAAGGCAAAGGGCTTGTTCTGTTGGGTTTGTGCTGTCACAGGAACCTGGACTCAGGGATTAATGGGCTGATGTTAAACATCTGTCCCCTGTCTTTGGGGGGACGTAAACACACAAAGAGGGAATCTAATGCCATCTACTAAAAGATCTTCAATGAGAGGAAGCCCTTGCTCACATTTCCATCCAGTGGCACCTCAGACACATTGCCTCTTTATGCTAAAACCCCACAGCACTAAGGGCCCTATAAATAGTCTCCGTGTGACAGCTCAGAGAAGAAGAGAGGTTTCCTCTAGACATTAGTTGTGCTAAAAGATTCATCATTACCTGCAGTCACGGAATAAATCTTTGATACTTACAACTATAATATCCGTGCTCTACGTTTTATTGCAGATATAGGTAGACAGTCATTATTTCTGACACTTTCCCAGCATTACAAGGAGGACTCTAGGGGGAAAACTAGTGTACAGTGGTACAGAAATAGATGGATGTGACCACATGAAAACCAGTTACTGCACGGAGGCATCAGAAGCCATACAATATTCCCTTAATGACATTAAACAATCATAGGGATTCCGAAGTCAACATGAGACGCCTATCTAAAAACAACCTCAGTGATCTACAAATTAAGTTGCCAAGAGGGAAATTTATTTATTTTTACATCACATGGTAGTTTGGAAGACATACATTCCTGAATGAGAATAGGTTTTTATTTTTTAGCGTTCAAGTTTATTATTATTTAGGGGGCATTAAAACAAGACAATGGTCAACAGCAATCACATTATAGCACTTGTGGGACATCAGAAATCAGCATGTTGAGAAGCGTCCTGTTAAGAGGACTTGGCAGGGTTACTGTACAGTAGATATTGGTCACATAAATTGCAGTAACGGGATACAGCATACAGAAGAGGTGTTAAAGTTGTCTTAGGCCATGAGCTATTTCAGAGTCCACCAAGTGCCCTATGGAATCCTGTTAGGGCCCTTCAGTGCCTGTGACTCACTGCTTTCACAACGATGGTCTAATGTTCAGAGTCCCCGACGTAACAGCGAGGGCAGGACGCTAACCTCCCTGCTTAAGTTTTGTCAGCTGTCCCTTGGTTCTCTCCTTTTCGATGATCATGTTAGGACTCCAGAGGCTACAATGGTGGTGGGTCACTATGTGGGGAGAGGATTTGCCTAATTCAGGACTCTGTGATGGCGGTAGGATGGTTGGGACAAAGTTGGGGACGTGTTGTGAGGGCAGGAATCTCATGAAGCCCTGCTAAATTAGCAGGTGTTCTGCCACAGCAGTGCTGGAAGGCCCTCCGGTACACCTGGGGGCCACCTGCTTTCACAGACTGGTCCCTGGATCACTGAACTCAACTAAAAGTAGCCACTTCTGAAAAAAGAGTCATCAATTCAAAAGGAATCTTTGTGTTTGCATATTTAAAGCCACGATAATTATTGGTAGTCTCTGCATAACAAATGTAATTTCAATTAGACTCTTTTTCTAAATTAAAAACTATTGCTTGTGTGTAATGAGTATTCCTGGTTTGGTTTTTTTTTCAAGTCCATCTTTAATGTTTTTATTCGAGGGACATTAAGAGCATTGAACAAAAGATTGTCCAATTACTATATAATGTTAACAAATATGCAGACTCCTTCGTTTCTGTGGGAGTAAGTGAAGCAAGGCTGCGAGAGCTGATCAACACATTTTCCACACCAGCCTAGTTGGGACAATATTTGAAATTGTATGGTTACAGAATAGAGTGTTTGGTTTTGAAGAAAAGCTGTAAGGGATTGTCTAAACACTTCTTCACGGCTTAAGATCATAACATTTGCTAATGTTGTGTTTCCTGTGTTGAGATCATGTTGGAACTTCTACCCACATTTAGGCGTCTGAATGAAATTAAAAACAGGATATGGCCTTCTGATCGTATAGAAAAAGATTGATCGCACCCCCAAACTTGGTCACGGTACACAGGGTCATTTTTGTGTTTTCAGGAAGCTTCCACAGAAGGTGGACTTGAATGGAAAAAATCAAACCTGAGAGTCTTATTTCCTTACCTTACTGACTGGTTTCTACGGCTTTCACTGCCTGGGAACTTATCAGCCGCACAGGGTCGAGCAGTTGGGAATGTCATTGTTGATGAAGAAAAGTTTCTTTGGATGAAGCGGGCTAGCAAAAGTGAATATCCAGATGTAATCTCTTCACCTGACATTGCAACACCAACCTCAGGTCTCTCTGTATTGTTGCTTCTTTGTATCAGGAGAGAAGCAATTAAAAAATGACCCTCTAAAATGCATCTTGGATGCTTGTTTCCTGTTTTCTAAAAGCAGGCTGGTTATTTTGCCCTTGAGCCTTAAGCATGGTTGCTGATTGGCTGTTTGTTATTATTTTTTTTTCTTAATAATATATGGCAAGTTTCCAAGTAAGCATTCCTATGACCTCGACAATAAAATGTGATTCTTGGCTGCAAGGTCTATCGGGGGATGGCAGACTGCCAGCCTCTCATACATCATTTACAGGTGGCTGTTTCTGACAGGCCAGTGTTAGTTATTGTAAATGAGTGACAGTCTCTATAACTCACCTGTAAGCCTTACTCCGCTGGCCCAGGGCTTCCGAGGTCCCCTGGCCTCTCCACCACATGTGCTACTCCCTCTCGAAGACCCACATGCCTGGACCCTCCCGTGGACGCTGCCCCCTGCCCAGTACATGGAAGTAGCTTGTGTGTGATTGACGATAATTAGGTTTCAACTACCTCCTGATGCAGAAATACACACCATTACAGCATGGCCAATTCTGCTCCGGCAAGCTTGCCTCTGAAAGGGTATTGATTCACTCTTTCACATTTTTAAAAGGTCATGGCAATAATTCCATCTGAACTGTGCTAAGTGAAAATAGTTTGCAGAAATAATATGGTTGTTTCTTAGTTCCATTGTAATTGGAAGTTGGTTTTTTTGTTGTTGTTGTTTTGTTTTTAGTATATTTTAATTACATGTGTCTCTTTGCCCCATCGTGCCTGATGAAATGTTTGTAAAGTTACAATGTAGGCAGCCCTCTATGTGAATGTCATCTGACTTTTTGGCAAAGAGGACATTTTTGTTTTCCTACCGTGTAAGGCGGGGCCTCACCAAACACGCGCGTCACCCTGCCTTATTAATTGAAGAATTAAAAAGAAGACTTGAACCGTTCCTAGGCACTGTCGGCTGCCTGCCTGTTTTAATGAGATGAGAATATATTGGCTTTGCTGAACAGGGTGCTCGATTTGCTTACTTTCTGCAAATTTTCATTGTAGCGCAACAGCCCTTTCTGGGTTGATTGAAAAATATGATTCACAATAGCTATCAGGCCATAATAAAATGAATTCATTATGAGAGCGTATAGCTCCTGTAGTGTAACAGCCCTAGCAGGTGACAGGAAACTATGAACGATAAAGCATAAATTGCTGGAAGATTCAGGCTGTAGGCTGAGACTTCTTCCTACCTCTTCAGCTTTTCTGAGGCAAAAGAGTTTTAAAGTGCTTGAATTGCATGTTTTGTGAGAGTGAGCAATCAGGTTTTATGCTCTGAGCCACTCTCTTCTTGTTATGGGGGGGAAAAGTCTCAGCTGTTTCCAGTTTCAAAAATGAGCCATCATTGTACTTGCAAACTAAGGGGCATAGTCTCATCCTGAGCTCGGGGATTTACGCGCATAATTACCATTAATGCTAATGGCGTTCATGTCTGTACAGCCCCATGCATCAAGATGAGACTATATTTCCATGTCTTCACGCTGTGAAAGTCCATTTAATATCATTCATTTTACAATTTATTTTTTAAGATGATGTCCGCATTCTGTCATGGCGTACACATGCCTGGTTGAAAGGAAATGTGGGAACGATTGGGAAGAGATGCGTGATAGCTGAACTTGTTCGCGCAGATGAAATATTGCCGAACTCAAATCCATTCATACTCTTTAAACACAACACGCTCTTCGGCTTTGGAACTGCTGGTGTGCTTTTCATCGTCTTATCAATTTGTCAGCCTAATGGGACATTTTGTAGATGTTTTCCTTTTTAAGTGCTTTAACAGGCATAGCTATGCCATTGATCCCAAAACTCAGCTCAGCGTTTCACTTCTTAGACAAGGATCGTGCGTTTAACATCCCATCAGAAAGGAAGTGGCGGGTGGTGCCTCACTGAACTCTGCTTTCTTCCGGCCTCTAGGACGTCTCGGGAGCAGGGCCTGGTCTGCAGCTGGGAACAGCGGTCATCAGAATCTGAGGTAGTTCCATCTCTTCATTGATTGTGTGGGTGTCATTATGCATCAGGCCTCATAGCCTATTGAAAGGCGCCTTCACAGCGATGCTAGCCAAGCAGATTCCCCTCCAGGCCTTGATTTAGCTCTCCTGGGGCTTTGACCATTAACGGAAAACAATGGATCTGTCTCAACTGTCTGATCTCTGAAACCCTTATCTTTGGGCCCAACCCAAAGCTAAAGAGTTTTGTGTTTAAAAGCATAGGAGTTTAATAAATAAATAAAAGCATAGGAGTAAGAAGGGGACAAGTGTACGGAGAAGTCCTTCCCACGAGGGCTCTCCGGGTCTCCTCCATACGGGTAGGTACACAGCCTCCCAGGGGCAGAAGAGAAGAGCTGGACCACGGATCCCAGATGGCTGCTCAGAACAGTGAGGCCACTTCTGAGTGAGCTATAAAGATGGCTGACCGTGTCCAGCTGGGTGACCTCAGGCAAACCCCTGAGCCTCTCTGGGCCTCCTTGCTCATTAATACGACTGAGCAGGATGCGTACTCAGTGTTTTACCCCCTGGAGATTTTATAACCAGTGCCTTGTTGTATTAGGCGTTCCTCAATATTAGAATTACGGTGAATTGCAGTGAATTAGCAGAAGGAACAGTGGGAGTATGCAGTGAAGGGTGAGATGCTTTGGCACAATAGCTGGGTGATGCAGATGAGGTGCAGTCCCAGAGCCTAATGCCCAAGTCCACCCCTGTCCTGACATGTGATTGCTTGGCCTTCAACTTGGTGACTTGACTATTTTTTTAAAGATTTATTTTATTTTATTGTTTTTGATAGAGAGAGAGAGAGAGAGAGAGATACAGAGACAGAGAGAGAACTAAACTGGGGAACTCCCCAGTTCAGCATATGGGTCCGCACGGGCCAGGGCCAGGACTTGATCTTCAGTCCCCAGCGCTGCAAAGTGAGTGCTCAACCCACTGAGCCATCCCTGCTTCCCCATGACTTGACTATTAGTAGCCCACCTGCTGGAACTGCTGTCAGGGGCACTGGCATGAAATCCCAAGGGACAGAAGGCAGTGGGTGCGGAGAGGAAGCTGTCCCAGCCCTGCCGTCTTTCCTGGCAGGCCCAAACTGGCAGGCAGGTGCTGCTTTATTTACCTTACCAATCACCAACATTCTCTGGGCTTTTTCCTCTTAAGGTCACTGGTTTCTCAATCATACTGATCCCAGAACTCTTTTTGGACCCACAGACATTGTTCTCCACATTTCCTTGATTCTAGTAATGTTTTGTCTTTTCTCAGGGCCCTAGCGGTGCGCTTTGCACGTCCATGGCTAGGCTGCCCAGACGTCCTGTTTTAAACGGGACAGAAAACAATGGCCCTATTCTGTTTTAAAAGGTCCATCTGGCCCGCCCAGTCTCACTGAGCTACATTCAAGGTGTCAGTAGGCTGACCAGATGTACCATTTGAAACGGGACAGTGCCATTGTTTTCTGTCTCATTTAAAACGGGACATCTAGTCAACCCAGCCATAGCCCCTCCAGTGCACAAACCTACAGCGTTTTGGAAGAAGACCATCACTCCATTTCAAGCACGTGGGCACCTCAGTCTCATTTTTAGGGCTCCTTTAGCATTAGCTCAGTGCTGATTGGGCCCCTACTCTGCATCCACATGGGGCAAGGACCTGAGGACAGAGTTGGACAAGAACTGTCTATAGCTTCTAGGGCTCAAATGCTCATAGTTAACATTTGTGCTATAGTGTTGAACCATTCCAAAGGGCATTCACACGCATTTTCTCATGTGTGTTCCACAACAGTTTGGAGGGGTGAGCTTAGCAGCTGATATTATTATTTCCATTTCAGAGAAATGAGGAGACGAAAGTCTAGACCCGTTGCTCAGGGTCCCGTGGGTTAGGAGCATGGAGCTTTGCCTTCCACCCAAGGGTTCGAGCCCAGCCCCTTTCTCTCACCTCTTTACCACGTGCCTCCTCAGATCCCCAAATCACAACAAAGCTGTTCCTGGTAACCCCTCCTCGGTGTGCTCCTGGTTTCTGAGATGCATCTGACACTGGAAATGGAAGAATGAAGTGAGCGCCACTGTGGTTCAGGGAGATGGGGAAGGCGTCGGACCCCCGTCTGCGCCTTGCGTGTTGGACTCGTGCCGCCTTCAGGTGTGGCCGAGAGGGCAGCCCTTCCGCTCTTGAACTTGCCCATCTGTTTTCCTGAACTTACACCACCACTGATAAACACCAAGGTCACCACATGATTGAAGAACCTCTTCCTCTCCTTTAAGTCACTCTGCTTATATGATATTGTTTTCCACTAAAGAAGGTTCTCTTAAAAATGAGGTTGAGGTCCCTAAAGAAATTGCTTCAATCAGCAGCAGGGCTTAATGACTGTTAATGGGAAGTGGAGATAGGATAGTAAGTGTTACTTTGATTAATAAGAGAACTGCAGAGAATTTAAATTGTGCCACTGATGGATTATTTTCTTCAAGCTTGATAAGCACTTCTCATTTGTTCTTAAATTTGGTCAATACTGTTAAAGGCAGCAAAATGAAGTATAATTAATTCTATTACTGCTGCTCAGACCAAGTGTTACTAAGAAACAGATTATGATGCAGATGACAGTAGAAGTCACAGTATTGACAGTTTGATGCTTTGAATACTTGTCACTGCTTGTTACTCTGCAGGAATGAAGAAAATACGTCTGTATCCTGATTTTGAGGTGCCTAAAATGGTTTGTTCATCTGTGCATGTCCCACTGACCTAATAAAGGGAATATTAATAAGATGATCAAGTGACACTAACATTATCCTGTTTTCTTTGGAGTAGAGAGAGTAAGTAAAAAATTGAGATAATACATCTGTTAAAACATTAAGAGCTGGGTACTCATTTGGATTAATCACTAAGAAAATGGGGTATTGATTTGATATTGAAAGAAAGCTTTTCATATTCTCTCTTTTGCAATGATTCTGCCCTGTGTTGTGAATCATGCTTTTCTTTAGCTTTGCTATTAGTTTTATCTAGAACTATTGATAAGCAGATGGCATTAGAGAAAATATATCTAATTTTAGTAGACAATTTTATGAACTGTGAGCATTAATACCTAGGATGGCACAAAATTAAACCTAAATCTTCCCTTGTTTTTTTAAACAGCAGGCCGCACCAGTGTTTTCTGAATAGCTTTATTTAATTATTTTTTGACCCTTTCTAAATCTATCTCTATCTATTTATTTAGGGACACAAACACTCTACATGTCACGCTAAAAGTCATGCCTGCGTGTGGATTGATCCATACCAGGTCTTACCTGTTGGTTTTCAGCTTAATTCAGTGATTTTTCTCAGCCTTGCAGGCCTTTCTTCAGGGTATGTATCTCTGTTTAATGTCAGGAGTGCTCCCAAGCCTTAAGAGTGAAAATAAATGAATTCCACTTTATGTATACGAGGGCTGTCCAGAAAAAAATTGTCAATATAACGAGTATGGTTACATGGCTGGATACTTTCCCAACTGCTCTTGTATATATTTTAAAGAAAACACGCAATGTGTCAGCCTCATTTCACAGAAGCCACCAAATAACCGTAGTAGGTGCTCACAACTTCACAACGACTGAGACTCAGACCCCCACCGAACGTGGCCCTCCTGTTTATGAGCTCTGTTTCCAAAGCGTGGAAAGTCACTGGTGAGTGATCTCGGAGGAACAGAAAACCCAAGTGTGGTGGGCTGAGAGTGCCCTTAAAAAGTTCTAATTCAGTTACTAGAAGTGTAAACCTTATCTAGTATGAGCTGAGGATTGATTCTTTAGCCTAGATACCCCAGAAACATCATTTCCAACAATGGGAGAATCGCAGGAAGCACGTGCCGGACTACATGTGGATGCCAAGGCATTCTAGAAGCGTGGGCTGGAGAGCTCGTCTTTGGAAACAGGACATTGCACGAGAAAGGGTGGAGCCGGTAGGCTCCAGGAGCCCTGGGTTCTGGAGCTATGTCTGCAGAGCACCGAATGACCTTGGACGAGTCACCTCCCCACTCTGGGACCAAGTCCTCTCCTCGGTGAGGTGAAGCATTGGCCCAACTGGTCTCCCACGTCCTCTCACCCTGGAACGTGCTGGTCTTTGAGGAAAGCGCAAGCATAAGATGCTTAATTGGTCCTCTCTAACTGATTGGCTCAAAATGATGAGGTCGGTACCGGTACTAGAAGTACCCACTGTGCTTCAAGTTCATGACCTCTTAGTGTGGTTAATGCCCTCTGCAAATGGAAAGTGGCCCCGCCATATGCCAGGCCGTGTGCTCTGCCCTGGAAATAGAATGGTGAGTCCGCCTGGCTTGTCTCTGCCCTTCAAGGAGCTTAAGTGCTAGTGGGAAGGTGGGTGAAAAGCAAGAACACAAACGATCAAGCAAGACGTTTCTCTAAGTGCGTCGGAGAGGTGCAAGCCAGGAGGTGTTTGCACAATAAAATGGGGTCCAGGAAGGCTCTTTGGCAGGGGCAAATGCAGTGACAACACTGACCCCTGGAGGAAGGGGCAACACGGAAGGGGTAATTCAGCCTACTTGCCTGACCGACGAAGGCAAAAAGAAGTGTGGGACTCATCGCCCGTTTCTTTTCTATCACATATACTTGCAAAGGGTTCTTGTTAATTCAAGAAAAAGCAAGCAGAGGAAAGAGAGTTTCCTTCCTTTTTTATCCAGTCATTCTTTCCTAGAGCAACTGAAAGAATTGGGGCTTTGGTTTTTCCAGATTGCTACAGACGGTTCAAGTTTAAAAACTCCGAGTTGCATGATTTCCATTCGGACTGTACCTCTGTGTTCGCTGGTAGAATATGGTAGCACTTCCGACTCGAGCATTACTGTATAATGCTCAGAGGTGTGAAATGCCATTTCCAGTAATGCCTTTCTTCAGTGAATGCAGATAAATATTGAAGTCATTAAATTCTTCAGCCCAAGTGTGTCCCACACATTGCTGGAAGCTATAGAAATCACGCCAGGCTCCAGGAAAACACGGCGTGGAGTGAGACAGCGCTGACCTTTCTGGCTCCCTCGTCCCAAACTGGAAAACAAGGGGGCATGGGCGAGGCTAGGACGCCCACCAGAGGGTCAGGCGGTGGGGCTGGAATCGTGCTGCCTACCTATTTCACCCTAATGCAGTCCTAGGCCAGCCAGAAACCCTGGAAAAAATGGCAATTGTCCACAAACGGGAGCTCTGGAACTCTGAACACAAAGGAACTTTCCATCTAAACTGGGAACCCTATCAAAACCAGCTGAAGGCGTGGAGGGATGATGAACGCCCTCTGCCTGCTGCCTTTTCGATGATTTGACTTCCCTGTCTTTGTGGAGATGAGGAGTTTGGCTTGGGCCCCGTGGTGGTGTGGAGGGGCTGGCTTTGCGGCCTGATGACACGCTTGTGGCTTGATCGCTAGGATGAGAAATGAAAGGACACGATCCCTCACTCTACAGCACCCTCCTCCCGGACTGCAGCCTGGTGTAGATTTTGAGGCTCCGTGGCGTGGGGTGTCCTTTCTTTAGGGCATTTTTCAGGGGCTCTGGGTTGTCCAGGACGTCTCGCTGACAAGGAGGCTGAGCCCTGAGTGGGGAGAAAGCTCTGTAATGAGGGAGGAGGACGATTTGTTACAGTTATGTGAGTACTTGGCCATAATATCTTTTTGAGGTTTATTAAATCATATAAAATTTCAATTTACTCTGTAATATTCTATAAAAGATGGAGCGCACAGAAGTAATAAGGATGACAGCGCTTCTTTCACTTATGAGTCGTGGTGTTGACTGTGTTCACACTGTCACAGTCAGCAGCAGGATTATGTGTGCCGGGGACGGTCATATTCTATCTCCAATTTAATTTCGTAAATGTTAATTACAAATTAGAGTAAAATGGAGGCAGTTAGGGGAGGCAACGGGATGCTGAAGCAGGATGTTCTGGGGGGGATGTATGTCCTCAGACTGTGCTCTAGTGGAGACCATCGTTAGGGAAACCCAGTGAATGACAAGGCTGATGGTGCCCCATGCCACCCACTCTTGGAAGAAGAGAAGCTCTCAGGTTTGTCTACTGGAAACGAGTGGTCTTGGCAGGGAAGCGCAGTGGCCATTCTAGGGGTCTGGGACCCAGACAGGTTTCACAACTTGCCACCGTCCCCCGGCAAGGTCGTGACGGAAGTAGGATGAGAATCCAGGTCTCCTGACACCAGGTCTGTCAACTTTCATGTCTCTTTGATGTGACGAACACATTTTTCTGCCTTTAAAAGTGGGGGAGGGGGTTAGAGGAGGCAGAAAGTTTCTCCACAAGCCAGCTGGTGACTCTGGACACAGAAAACTGAAACACAAGTGTCCTCGCAGGTGGAGACTTGTCAGTCGTCTTTCTGTCTCCTGTTGAACTCTTTTTTCCATCTTGTTGGTGACAACAGAATCTCTTTGATAGACTTTCTATCAAAACAAAAACAAAAACAACAGGAGAATCAGTTACAAACCTGCAGGTGCCCTCACCTCCCAGTCAACCCGAACCCCAAGAGAGAAAGGAAACTGAGGAAGAAGTGGAAAAAAGCCCCAGGCCCTGGAGACAAAACCTTTAACTTTCCCTGTCAGGCCTCCATCTGCCATTCCCTGCTCCCCTGGAACCCCGCAGGTGCGCGGGGCCTCCGGATGCAAAGGCAGGTGAACTCCATGACACCCACGTGCTTTCCTCCACGTTCACTCCCCTCTTTCCAGTCCCAGGACTTCTCCCCCTTCCCATCCTTCGCGTCGCGCTTGAACCCTTTTGAGTCCCTTTGAAATATCAAGCTTGACTGGCGAGGCGAAAGACCTTTATATTTCGTTTTTAATAGAGCAAAAGTGACTCTAAATTTGTTAATATTCTTTAGGTAACGTAGGACAAATTGCAGATAAGTGAATCCGTAATGAAATTTGTAATGAGAATTTCTCAAGGATGAAATGTTGGCATGAAGAAAGTTAATTGCAGGATTTTTACAGCCATTATAGTTTATATCATCAATGCAGAAATGACGAGGGCCATTTAATTACAGTAGCAACACACTAAATTTTTATGGAGTGCCATTTTGTTAAAGAGGTATGCGGAAATACCATCCTAACAGTGGGTCCAGGTAGCTTCTGCAACATCAAATAAATATGCTATTGCTGCAAAATTGTTCCTTGGATACTGTAATTGACATGATGACTAATGAGATGGGTTTATTCTCACAGCTTCACATACTCAATTTACAGTGTCTGAAAGTTATTTTTTCTGCCATCCATAGACCTGGAAGGAACCAGAAAAATCCCTCTTGGAAAACACTGTCTCCGTTGCTTCTCTAATTAACCTTCAAAAATGCATTTTGAAATATAGAAGTCGGTGCCTGGCATAGAAATTGGATCGTCTCAGGGAAAAAAAAACCCAAAAAAAAAACCCAAGTGTTAATTTGTTTCTTATTAAATATCTGGCATGTCAAAATGACAGGCAGTTAATGTCTTTACACCTTTCAGTGGGGCTGGGGACAGGTTTGCCTTCGGGCTCTGGAGCCGTGGGGTGGTTCTGGGGACCAGCTACTCTCGTGCTATCCTCACTGACCCAGGGCAGCCCAATCTTCCACCACCGTAATGCAGCCAGGCTCCTGTGGGTGTCAGATGCTGTCATCTCTACTGGAAGGAGGGTGTCTGATTGGTACAGACATAGAATCCTGGAACCTTCCCCGTCCCTATAGGCTTGAGGGGTACAGACATCTCTTACCTTCTCATTATAGGCCTCCAGAGGTCTCATTATAGGAGCTTCCAGAATAGAAGATTTCATGGAGAAAAAAAATCTCTGTTCTTTCTGGACTTCTGAACGTGTTTCAGATGGTTTTGGAAACCGAGGGTGGTTGTACCCCCTTCCTTTATCCAGTAAAACCCCAAGAAAGAGATTCTTCTAGGTAATATCTTTTTTCCTACCAAAAGCAAATGAAAGACATATGAGGGCTGTCCGGAAGGTATCCAGCCATGCAATACGTAAAATAGAGGCACTGGGGGAAGCCGGGATGGCTCAGCGGGTTGAGCGCTCAACTTGCAAACCCAGGGTCTCAGGATTGAATCCTGACCCTGGCCCGTGTGGACTCATGTGATGAATGGGGGTGTGCTTCCCACGCGGGAGGCCCCCAGTTCATTTCTCACTGGGGTGAGCTTCCCTTGCGGTAGGCCCCTGGCTGGTTCCTGCCCTGTGCAGCCCTGCACCCGCCTGTGCAATGAAACTATGTAGAAAACTAATGACCTGCAACTGTGGAGGCTGCTCTGGGCCTTCCTCTTTCTCTCTGTTTCTTGCTGTCTCTTTCTGTCAAAAACAACAACAAAAAAAAATAGGGACATTTATGGCTGGATTTTTTCTGGACAGCCTTTGCATGAGTCTATGTTGACTCAATGCAGCCAAAATTGAAGGACCGCTGTCTTAGGGTTAGCATTGCAGGTCATGTGCCATTTAACTTTCCTTACGCACTGCATTGGGTCCCGTATGTCAGTGCTTCTGGGACTTGAATGTGCACAGAGATCGCCTAGGGATTTTGTTCAAATGCAGAGTCTGATTGCGGGGCTCTGAGGTGGGGCCTGAGGTTCTGCATGTCTAACAAGCTCCCAGGATGCTGATGCTGCTGGCCCAGGGATCGCCGTCCAAGGAGCAAGAGCTCAGGTGATACCCGTGACTCAAGTTCCTATCAACATACTTGTCCATGAAAAAAAATAGAATAGAGAGAAAACTCAAGAAAAAGCTGACACATTTCCAGGCTTTGCCTTCTCCTGCTTACTAACCTAATTTCTGATCTAATTATAAGGCAACACCATGAATACATTAAAGGATGTTTACTGATGCATAGGATTCATTATAAAACAAAAGCTTTACATTTACTGAGGAGCAGAGCCTGAACCTTTGTAGATAATACCTGTGCAAGGAAGCTGAAGTGAGGGGATTTGCTGAGCTTCTTCGATGTGTGCTAGCCTGAAATCAAGTTAAAATCACCTTAGCCTCGGTGGGTTTTGATTTTACTTTCATCCAAGGAGGATTCACTTAACCTCTGACATCTTCATGATAATGATCAGTGTGTAACACAGTCCTGACCCTTCAAAAACCTGGAGGACCTAGCTCAGGATTCTTGAATGGAATTCTTGCTCATGCATATAGAATACATTCATTGACACACGGTTACTCCTTAATGTCTCTGCAAGGATTTTTATAAAATGTGTTTGTGTCTAAGTCCAAGGAAGATCGGAAACAGATCCTCACATCAGTTTCAGAGAAAGTACAGGCTGTTAAAACATTTTTCGTGGTCAGTGTCCATGTGTAGGATTAACTCACCAGTTCTATAGCACACGTAGTAATTAAAATAGTGAATTAACTCAAATGTTCCTGGGAGAAGCAGATATTTTATGAAGTCAGCAGCAAGCTCTTGGGCAGTAAGACATCTACTGGGACCAGGCAACGTAAGACTTGGCTGGACCCTGCTTTAGAGACTACTTGTGGGTTCCTGGGAGTTACCATTGACATCTTTCAAGACCCTCACACAGGCCTGAAATTGGGGCATTTTCTTTCCTCTGATTGCATTTGATTAGCTAGCCCAATGGCATGTCTGATTCTGCGCTTCTGGGCGGTGTGGCCTCGGGGTCAGGAGTGGACATTCTGACGTCATTTCAGCTTCACAGTTTGGGTAAGTGACCCCTGAACCCTAAGCTTCAGTTGCCCTATCTGTGAAAGCGATGACAATACAACCTCCATTAGAAGTAGGACTCTAGGTTCTTGTGAGGACCAAGTGAGATCATGAATATACATCTTGTAAACAGCCGAGAAATGTCAGCTCTTATAATTCTCCTTCTCCTCCTCCTTCCTCCTCCTCTTATTATTATTATTATAAATTATAAATGCAGTCAGTCTCCCAGTACTACAGTGGTATTTGCTGTGATTTAACTATGGGGATGGACAGGAAGAAGTATCTGGAAATTAGGTAACGTTTGGGTTGGAGTTGTGGTGACCTTGACCATGGACAAGAAGCCTTTGTGCTGAGGGGCCCTCGCTGCCCCTCCCAGTCTCCTGACCTCAGGCCACGAAGGCCCCACACCCCTCACAACAGGGGGCAGAGGAACCCACGAGGCCAGCAGTGGCCTCCCCAGCACCCGAGGGAATCAGGGGATGTTGGTTTCTTTACCCACATCTACTCTTGGGGCCCTGACTTTAAACTCCAGAAACAAGATGTGTGTGTGTTGCAACCAAAGACTGAGCATAAGCTAATGGCACCACCAGTGGGGAAGAATAATAAGCCAATGTGTTAATTATAGCTAATTAGTCTTCTAATTTTATACCCCATCATTTGTTAGAACCAAAGGAGACTTTAGAGTCCATTGTGTCTCTAAGGAAAGGGATTGTATTGGCCTGTAGGTATGTGGGCTACCTTTTCTTTATTTCTGTTTGTAAATAATTTCTTTTTCAGTTATAGTTGACATTCGATATTATTTTATATTAATTTCAAGTGTACAGAATAGTGGTCAGACATTTACATAATGTCAGTGATGCCCCAGCCTGATTAGTCTAGCACCCACCTGGCACTATATGTGTTTGTCACAACATTATTGACAATGTGTAATCTCTGCTGTACTTTACATCCCTGTGACTCTTTTGTAAACACCAATTTGTACTTCTTAATCCCATCACCGTTTCCACCCAGCTCCCAACCCGGCTTCCCTCTGGCAACCATCAGCTTGTTCTCTGTATCTGTGAATCTGTTTTTGTTTTATTTGTTCATTTATTTTGTTCTTTAGATTCTACATATAAGTGAAATCATATGGCATTTGTCTTTCACAGTCTGACTTATTTCCGACTTAGCATAACACCCTCTCGGTCCATCCATGTTGTTGCACATGACAAGATTTCACTGTTTTTTATAGCAGAGTAAAATTCCATTGTATACATGCACCACTTCTTCTTTATCCAATTGTCTATTGATGGGTGTTTGCTGCCCACTTGAAAGGCAGTATTGGGTCACAAAGACCCTGTCGTTGAGTTCAAATAGATGCTTCAATTGAACAGAATAACAGAGGGGGGATTAAGATGGTGATGTGTCTGTAAACAATCTGGAATGAGGAATATTTAAACAAAAAAAGAAATGACCCAAAAGTACTATTGACGTGTTCAAAAATATCAAGAACTGTGAAGTGGAGAATGGAGAACACAGATTGTCTGTTGCAAAGCGGTGACATCAATGTAGCATGACACGTCTCTTAACTAGCGCCACCCAGTGGTGGCAGGGGACCTTCACGGACGGGAACCTGTGGTGGAAACATTCATACCTCGGTGGCCTTAGCATCCCACCCGGATCTGTGTAAGGGCTGTGACCAGGCCCTCATGCTAGACAGCTCTGTCCTGTCCTACACCAGACTTGTGAATAGGAGGAACTTCCTCCGTCATGGGATTCTCAGTTTTCTTGTAAAGATAGTTTTAATTTTAATGGAAAGCAATGGAAAAAATAAGATTTGCTATACATCAGGGAGGTCCAACCTTGTGGCCTCCCTGGGCCGCATTAGAAGAAGAATTGTCTTGGGCCACATAAAATACGCTCACACTAAAGATAGCTGATGAGCTAAAAAAAAAAAAAATCGCAAAGAAAACGTCATAATGTTTTAAGAAAGTTTATAAATTTGTGTTGAGCCGCATTCAAAACCATCCTGAGCCGCATGTGGCCTGCAGGCCGCTTGTTGGACAAGCTTGCTTTACATACATTTGCCCTAAATATATATATATATATATATAATTATTTGAGAGAAGGGAGAGCGAGAGAAGGGGAGAGAGCCCAGAGTAGTCTCCATAGTTATGACAAGGTTTCATTCCACAAAGGTGGATGCAGGGCTGTGCAGGGTACAAACTGAACTGGGGGCCGCCTGCACGGGAGGTGAGAACCTTGGCCACCATCCCGGAGGTTGGTTACCAGTTGCGCTGCAGTTCAGCATATGGGTTTGCACGAGCTGGGGCCAAGACTCGATCTCTGGACCTTGAGATTGCAAGGCAAGCACTCAACCTGCTGAGTTATCCTGGCCTCCCTGCCCTAATATATAATTAAACGTATAAATATATGAAACGTATTTCTTTTAACAGTCATTCAGTATACACAGAAGCTTTCAGTTCTCTTGTCCAATTCTCAAACAAGACTTGCCATGCGGTGCGTTACTGCTGGGTCACAAGCTGCCACGCTAGAAAATTGGGGTGACCAAGTGACCCTTTCACACGGTCTTCTCCAAGCCCACCAGACAACAAATGAGCTGAAATTTCAACGTGAAGGAAGTTTACGTGGCTCTTTTCTCCCCGCATAATAGATGCTCTGTCGAGTAGTATGTCTCGTGCTGTGACAATCCATTCCCGCGCTGGTGACAAGACCGCCAGCTGATCTCACTGTGCTCAATTAGGAGAAAATGCATATTTTAATCGGCCTCGTGGTGAGGTAGCACTTTGCTCAGTGGCCTTGGCAAACCGGCCACTTAACCATTTAGATGGGTGGAGGCTTTCTTTCCAGCCTGTCATTTGGCTGCCAGCGGCTTCTCTAGTCTCGTTTTGTTGCCAACACTTCCCAGGTTTGGGAGTAGAAACAATTCAAGGCCACTCCATCATTCTTAGAGCCACTGCGCTGCGGCCCAGCCCCTCCGGCAGCGGCCGCCCTCCCGGCTGCGGGCGATGCGCGTGGCGCTGTGTGCACGCACTTGAGCTTGGCCTCCCCTTCTCCTCTCCTGGTCTGAGAGGCTGAGAGCCCAGCATGGACGCCCGCGTCTGGCCTGTCCGCCCGGGTCTCCTACTTCTGCCCCAGGGCCTAGGACAGAATTGGGGGCCTGCCTTTGAGGGATCTGGACAGTGCGAGCCAGCCAGCCCGGCCAGCTCGGCTCCGGCGTTGAGGAGCAGCAGCCATCGGGCATGCCTGCCGACGACGACTCCCTGAATGGCCGTGCCCACTGCCATCTCGTCACCATGGCCCCCATCGCCCCTAAGAGCAAAATCATACTCCCCTTTCTTTTTTCCCCCAATAGTGAGATGATCCTCTTGAGTTAATTTTCTGCCTTTCTTTCTAGTCCATCTTCCTTCTTCACCAGGTTTCTTAGGTTTTTGGGTACACACACATGGCCTTGGTGGGGGGTGCAGATTGGGGTTGCTGGTGGCGGTACCTGTGTTCCAGGCTCAGGACCTGATCTGGACACTTCCAATGACTGATTTAAGTCACTGGCCCTCTCTTCGATCATCCTTTTCTCGTTTTCAAATGGCCTCGCGGGGTCTCTGTGGGCTTTTCCTTACGGATGTTTATTGAGCTCTCTCCCCCCTGCTCCCACGAAGTGCTGAGGCAGGTGCATCCTCTCCTGTAGTTCCGGTCACGATGCTCGGATGCTCCCCACTTTAGGAATCCAGGACCAACCCTGGGAGCGGTTGGTGGAAGGTTGAGCCTGGGGCCCGGGGCGGGTGGGCAGGGGCTGGAGAAAGGTCCGCTTCGTTCTCTTCCAAATCTCAAAGAGTTCTGGACTGGAGGTGAAAGCTGGACCCCAGATGGCAGAATCCCACAGAGTCGAAAGGGAGGGGGTCCCTGTGGCAGATAAATGTCCACAGAGTGTCCTCAGCACCAAGCACTTTCCTCTTCCCATTTTGAAACTAGGAAGAATTCCCAGATGGTTTTCATTGTCCCTGAGGTTTTTAAAAACCAATTCTTTCCAGGTGGTTTTCTCGAATGCGGCGATTGACAGCCGAGGTCCGGCTCAAGCCCCACCCAGCTGGGCCCAGAAGCTCCGGGTTCCTGTTGAGGGAGCGGGAGTCACAGAGCCCTGCACGTGGACCCACCTGAGGACCAAGACCAGACAGACAGCCGTCAATACTGGGGAAAAGCTGAGGAGTCACCAGCATCACTGCCACCCCGAAATGAACGAGGCCGCCCCGAAGGGCGTGCTGGAGGACGCGGCCAGGGGGGCGGGTTTTCCAGGGCGTTGATTTCACTTGGCTCCTCCCTAGGGACGCGCTATGTCCCATCCTGGTTGCAAAGTGACTTTTCATCGCTGCGCTGCCTTTCCTGGGCGGCCTGCATCTTGATTTCACAGAAATCGTCTCTCACATGGAGCTCTTTTCCTGGGGACAACTCCTGCTGCAGAGCTGTGGGGTGTGGGATGTGTGGGTGTGTCTCTAGTTCCATGTGTGGGTGCACATGAGCCCACGCGGGGGGCGGCAGGGCCTGAGGTCTGCACTTAATTTGTAGGAAGGCTCAGAGCCTCCCCACCCGAGGCCCTGTCTTCCGTCGAGGTCCCTGGGCCTTCGACAAAAGTCCTGCAAGGCCCAGCGAGCAGGAGGCCCGAGCAGCTCTCCCTTGCTCACCGCACTGCTTGTTCCTGTTGCCCACGTGTGTAACTTAGTGTGAGGACTCACTCCGCTAGAAACGAGAGGAAGGCAGACAACAGCCCTGAGCTCAGTACAACGCTCGGCTGTCACCACCTTGAGATTCTGAAAACTGCACACAGGAAGCCTCACAACTTACACGCTGGCACTGGAGACAGCAAACATTTGTTGGGCACTGACTACGTTCTCAGCTCACAGCTCCCAAACGTGGCTGTACATTCGAATCCCCTGGGGGAGCTTTTAAAACTCTCACAGCCCGGGCCACACCCCAGACCAATAAATCAGAATGTCTGCACATTGGTATTTTTTAAAGATCTCAGGGTCGTGACTCCAATGGGCAGGAGTGTTTGGGAGCCATTGTTCCCGGCGTTCTCACGGGAAGAGGTAGTATTACTTACGTGGTGCAGGTGAGGTAATGGAAGTCCAGAGACCTTGAGCAGTGTACTCACACTCACACCCAGGATTTGAACCCAGTCTAACCTGCCTCTAACCCCAGTTCTTTCCATTCAGTCACGCACCTTCAGCCAGCTCATCGGCAGTTAGTGAACTGTGGCCATTTGTAAATTCTGGTTTCTGAATAAAATGGTCAGGTATCCAGCCCTTTCTGCTCTTAGGAAATTACTCCTAAGCCTTTCTTTGCTCTTGCTGAGAGGAACGGAGCATTTTGCGTAATAGGCCACCTGTCTTCTGTGTGGGACGTGTGGGCAGGTATCCAGAAGCTTCCCACAGTGAGCCAGGATGCAGCACCTGGAGACGAGTCTGCTCTGAGCAGGAGCCATGTCTGACTGTCCCCCTGTGGATGCCTGTCACCCCGTTGGGAAAGGACACCTCCATTCAGCGAGAGTCATGGGTCTCAGCGAGAATGCCCTACATGAGCCTGTCACACCCCGTGTCTCCCTATCAACACACGCAGAACCCCTGAACCTTGTAGGCCGTCAGAGAACCCACTCCGTCCCTGGGCAAGCTCGGCCTAAATTCGCCCTTCCTTTCATTTTTGCCTTTTTCCCAAATGAAGATCCCCCCCCCCATGTGTATATATTAATTCAATTTCCAATTATACTCAACATACAGTATGATATTAGTTTCAGGTGTACAACATCATGATTAGGCATTTATATAACTTATGAAGTGATCACCCCAATAAATCTATTACCCGTCTGACACCCCACATAGTTATTACAGTATTATTGACTCCATTCCCTGGGCTGTACTTCCCATGCCTGTGACTGTTTTAGTAACTGCCAATTTGTACTTCTTAATCCCTTTCATCTTTTTCGCCCGTCTCCCCAACCCCTCTTCCACCTGACAACCATCAGTGCACTCCCTGTATCAGTGAATTTGTTTCAGTTTGGTTTGTTCATTTATTTTGTTTTTAATAGTCCACAAATAAGTGAAATCATAAGGTATTTGTCTTTGTTGGGAAAATGATGAATAATATCCCATTCTCTATCTGTACTGTACCTTCTTTATTCATTCTTCTATCAGTGGGCACTTAGGTTGCTTCCCTATTGTAAATAATGCTGCAGTAAATGTAGGGGTGCATGTGTCTTTTTGAATCAAAAAAGCAAACAATTTGATTAAAAAGCTAAGCAGAGGACATGAGTAAACTTTTCTCCAAAGAAGACATACAGATGGCCAATAGATGCATGAAAAGATGCTCAGCATCACTAATCATCAGGGAAATGAGAATCAAAACCACAGTGAGATACCACCTCCCACCAGTCAGAATGGCTATTATTTAAAAAAAAAAAAGTCAACAAATAACATGTGTTGCTGAGGAGGTGGAGAAAAGGGAACCCTTGTGCGCTGTGGGTGGGAATGCAAACTGGTGCGGCCACTATGGAAAACAGCGTGGCGATTCCTGAAAAAAATTAAAAGTAGAACTATCTTATGACCCAGCAACTCCACTTCTGGGTATTTCTCCAAAGAAATCCCAATCATCAGACAAGGATCTTTGTACCAGCCCTCAGAGTTTCCTTTCCTCCGAGTTCGTGGGGTCTGTGCCGCTTCCTATTTCTGACCCAGCCTTTCTGATCAGCGGATCCCAGCCAGCCCTGGGGTGACTGGGTACAAAGGGCGGCGGGTCCCACTGTGCCTTCCTGCTGCAAATGGTGGCCTCTTCCCAAGGCACTTCCTGCTACCTGGCACCTGCCTCTGGTAGGACACACCAGCTTAGGAAACAGAAAATGTGCAGGGAAACCTCCTCACCCACCAGGGCAAGCTTGCCAGAAGGTACCCACAGGACCCCTCCTGCCACCCACCCAGATGTGCCCCCTGGGTGTGGCCTGCACATGGCCTGCATCCTTGTGCTCGAGGGCGTAGTTCTAGTTTGCTCAAGTGAGGCTTTTGTCTCTCTCTCTGCTCCTTGTTGACAAACCTGCTTATGCTTTCTTCTCTCCCGTGCCCACAGGATTTAATGGTCCTGGTGGGCGCTGTGCCACCCTCTGACCTTCAAAGGAAGGATCCTGGGGGCTTCAGAGGGCATGGCAGATTCCAGGTGGAAGGGCCTGAGGAAAGCTGTGCAGGGGATGTCGACTGTTAAAAGCAGGCTTCCTCCGATTTGACTCAAGGATTTGGAAAAGAGAGTTGAAATTAAACACGTGCTCTGGGATGATTTACCTTCCCTATAGTAATTGGCTTTTACACTGACTACAAAGCCACACCAGATAACAAAGACAGGCTCCAGAAGAGTCTTGGCCCGGACCGCTTGTTTTCAGCACGGAGGGCACCTGGCCTGGCTGGGACCGTCAGCAGGGGCAGGCCAGGGGGACAGGGCTGGCTCAGGGCTCTTCCTCACCTGTGGGCTCCAGTCCCTGACTAGCTCCTCCTGGCTGGTCTAAAGGAAACAGGCCTTTCCATGGACCCAACCCCCACAAGCTGGCTCTCTGCCTCTTCACGCAAAGACCTGAGGTGAAGGAGAAGGTGCCATTGGCCTTGGTGAGTCTGGGGGTAACGGTCACAGAGATGCTCACCGGGAGGTGAGCAGTCAGGCTGCAGGACTGTGCAAAGCACCCCAGTACACCCCATCACAATTTAACCCAAATGTGCCCAGCTTCAGTGTCTGTGGAAGCTTCTCCAAGGCCTGGATCCTGGGACTAGTGAGCATGTTGGTGTTAAACTCAGAGGGGTTCAGCATACTCGCAAACAAAGGTCCCCCTCTGTGTCCATAGGGGCAAGTGAATGGACTGCGGTCTGGGGTGTGATTGTCCCCAGAGGGAGCTTCAGTAGTCAGAATCAGCCATCGTATGTTCTTCCCAGACACACTGACATCTTATTAGAAATTCAGTAAATAGAATTTAATGCAATTGAAAAGAAATTCAACAGACTCCAATCTAAAGAACGTCATCTCAGGAAAATAGCAGCCACTTACAATTTATTGCCCCTAAATTGGAAAATCAGTTTTAGAACATCATAAACTTTTAATTGCGTGCGGCACAAAAACAGATTAAAAACAGAAAGGAGAGGAAGGTGAGCACCTTCCATGGTGGGTCAGGCACGGTCATGTTTTTTTTTCTTTGTTTTTATGTCGTCCTGACAACATAATGAGGCTGGGGTTCTTTTCTCTGAGCTACAAATGGGGAAGTTGAGGATCAGCAAGGAAAAATTTATGGGGTAGAGAATTACAGAGTCTGAATTTGAAATCAGCTCCATTTGGCTCCCAAACCAGCACTCATTGAATCTACTATGAAACATGCCCCTGAACATCTCCTTCCTTCCACGAATAACCCCCAACCACTCACTGCCACTTAGGTGGCTCCAGAAATCGATGGCTTGATTCTGGCTCTTTCTGCTTCCCCGTGTGAAGCATGGCACATGATACACTGTTCAATGCCAAGAAGAGAGAGCGAGCACCATGGAAGGGTCAGCTAACTTCTTTCTAAGTTGCGTTCTAGAAGATTTCACCATCACCAGCTCTTCCAAAACATATTTGGAAAGTGGCTTTTAATATGCCGTCCAACCTCCAGAACCTTGACCACCTTTCTAGATTTCTCTGCTAACTATAGCATAACTGACACCCAGCTTGCAGTATACTCAGTATTTGCTATTCCTTGACAAATCTTGAGAGTTTTCTCTGAAGCAGTTTCTCTTTTCTGGAATGTTCTTACCTTCCACACCCAGGTGGAATTCCCCAGGTGGAATTCACATGGCTAGTGTTGTCTGAATGTGTGGATGGCCAGACAGGGCAATGTGATGCAAGATGCTGGCTTTCTGTGGACAGCAAGACAATTCTAGAAGTACGGACAGTACTTCAGACAAATTAAAGACCAGTGCCTTCCTCCTCTGTACCCTCCGACCTTGTGTTTGAACCTTTTGGGAGTCTGGGCCCAGTGTCTGTCTCTCCTCTACATAGGAAGTTCCCGGAGAACATTTCCTTTTACACCCACCCCACTGAGCTCAGCGTGGTGTTTTACAAACAGCAGGCGTCAGGTGTATGTTTGTGATACTTGACACCATGATTTCAAGGGCACAAAAACGGTCTTCTTGAATCTACCCCTGCTCTGTGAGTTCAGAGTTGAGAAGTTTCTAGAAAGTCAAGTCAATGTGGGAAACCAGTCAGGCTGATTAAACAGTGGAAGCCCTATCCCTGGGGAGCAGTTCCCTCTTTTCACGGAGGCAGAGAAGGAAAGCCAAAGAGGCCAATTCGCAAGAGCAGGGCTTCCCGCAGTTTTATCTGCAACCTGATTGTAAGAAATGAGAAGGGAGCGGGCTCAGCCAACACAGGGCCAGCTCTCCCCTCTGCTGGGGTGGCCAGGGGCACTGGCTGCATCTCCAGGAGGGAGCAGGGACCCCGAATCCTTTGCATGTGGTGTCAATTCCTCCCGCGTTCTGATAACAGCAGTGTGTTTGCTGCAGGTAAAGTCTCCCCACGGCACACACAGCTGCTGAGTAGCCCGGTGCTGTGTGAACCCAAGTGACACCTGCATGAGTCCTGTGAAATCACATCCCACAGCTTCTTAGATCCAAAAGAAAGTGACTGGGTCAGAGCAAGTGGCCACACTTGGTTCTTTTCATTCCCTTATCTTCTAATTACTGTCCTCCTCGTGGTCCCTTGACATAATAAACCATTCATTGCATAACTCTCTTCTTGGATTTTTCTCCCTCCAATTACTGATATGTCCAGGGCTTTCTCAGGAATTGTCCTGGACTTGGCTGTCCCCTGTCCCCAGGCGAACATTGGTGATGTGCCATGGCTATCGGTGTCGTGTGCACAGACAGCATTCTGTGTCGGGCCACGGTGCTGGTTTGCATTCAGCAATGGCACAGAATGGAGAACGGGCTGGGAAATAGAGCCTCCTCCCGGGAGGCTCCGTGGCTTGAACTGGCCCCAGGAGTCACTGGTTCAGCCAACACACAGCTGAAAGCTTTCGCGGGAGCAGCGAGACCTGACAGGGGAGAACATGAGTTTCTTAAGGGAGGGGGTTGCTAAAGGAGACGAATCGCCAAGGGCTGTCCTCTCCGAGAGCCGGTGAGGCCATGCAAATGGCCGTTTGAGTTCAACTCACTCTGATTGGGGCTTGTGAAATTTCTATAAGAGCTACTTCGATATACATGCTCTGCTTTTCATGCCTAATACGATTATTGGCCACAACGATTGGTGTTTACTGCAGACGAAGGACTATGCACACCCCATCTCGTCCGATTCTCACAGTAGCACAAAGAGGTGGGAAGTGTCGGCCTTGTGTTACAGAGAAGGGGGGACAGGCTGTGGCCTGCCTAGACCACACAGCTGGAAAGGAGGAGGCTCGGGACTTGAACTGGGGTCTCCCTGACACCAAAGCCAAGTCATCTTTGTGCCAGACACAGAACGCAGTTACTTCCTAGGGGGTTGGACTTTGTGATAAAATTCTAAACTTGGTCTTAGGCGAAGCAAACACTGGACCCAGTATATTTGCTGCCTAAACTAGAAAGATACCACCATGAGAGCTGGCTTGAACCAGAGTCCTTGCTAAGACAGTCTTGGTATTTTGGCAGAAACACGCCCTGGATGAGACTGCGGTCCACCACGCCAGTTGACTCAAGGTCTTGAGATCGTTTTTCACATGCCACCCAGTTTGTGAGCATGGAGTGTCTTGTGAGGACACCTAGCCAGGGCTTAATGTGACCCAGTAACATAGAAGCAAGGAGCCCCTGAACCTGTCTCCCTGGGGCAGCCCTGCCCCCTGTAAAAACACACTGATGTGAGCCTCATAAATTCAGCCATTGTGTCTGTACCTTGGCTGGAGCTGGTTTTATGAGATATTAAGGTGCTGTGCCCTGCACCTGCGGAGCTGAGAGCAGAATGTTCACTGCAGAGGTAAAAAAAAAGAAAAAGAAAAAGAAAGAAGACACTGGAAGGAATTCAAGCACGATCCCCTTTTGTTAGCAATAAAAGAGAAGTATGCAGCCTGGAGGAACTTTGTGAAAGATAATTGAAAGAAACTGATGAGTTTCTCCTTTCCATCCATACCCTTTAATCCTTTGACTAACACTTCATGTGCCCAGTGAGTTAATGCTTTATTTTGCTCCCCACCAGCCAAGATTTTAATGGGATCCTTCAGTTTTCCCTCTTCCCCTGTCTTTGACCTGGCCATAGTTAGGATAGGAACTATATTGAGGCATTTGGTAGAAATTCTCCTTTGAATGTCGTTCTCCTTTTGTGTAAACCGGGAAGCTCCAGGCCTAAGTGTTTAACCCTTTCCACACTGTGGATATGCCTCAGGTTCCAAAGAACAGAGCATGTCTCTGGCAAAGGAAAGGTCAAAGATAAACCCTGATGTTAACCATCTATCCGAAAGATCAGCTTCAGTGAAGAAGGGAACAAAGAGGCAAATTTGTCGGCCACCTCTGGTGGTGCTGGTCGTGCGCACACGCTGCATTCTAGGGGGCTTTTCTGGAGACACTGACCAGGGCAGACCAAGCAAGGGGTTGGGGGCCTTGGTTTCTTGGGTGTCTCATCTCGTTTTCTCCATCTAATCAGAATAAAAGATGGCTCCCAGAGGGTCTTCTCCAATTTCAGAGGAGAGCTTCGAGCCAGAGAATTTAATATTCATGAAGATCTGCTTGTCAACCAAGCCTGTCATGTGCTTTCTTTCATCTCTGTGGATGGCAGTTTCCTGTAATCTCCTTTTATGCCTTTTGTTGGCTTTCATCACAAGGGCTTCACCAGATGGCCCCAGTCAGGAGCTCAGCCCTTTCTTTTGTTATGAACTCTGCATTTTCATGGCCTTCTCTAACTAGCCATCTTTTTGGTTGTAATACGAATGTGGTGCATCCTGCATGGACCAATACAATGGGTTCCTCACAAGGGCCGCCATGGGACAGTTCAGGATGAGCCCAGGGAAAGAAAAGTGTGGTTCAACACCAGGTTCTCTGCACTCACCATTTTGGGGGTGGGGAGAATCTCGCTAGACATGGTGAGTGCCGCCTTCTTACCTTTCCCTTGAGCTGTCCAGTTTCCAAAGCAAATTATAAAGCATTTGAGGAAAGCCTGGTCTGGCTTTGAGACCAGTATTTTCTTCATCCACTTTAGCAGATTGTCCTTAACTAAGTACATGCTCAATGTCCCCACACTATTCTATGGAGGGTGACAATTTGTCCTGGTTTGGCCTGGGCTCTCCTGCCCAAGAAACCTCCCAGTCCTGAGCAAACTCTGTCACAAACTAGCAATGGTCCCTGAACTCTAGTGCTTCAGTGACCTGTGGTTTGCGGTTGAACAAAGAATGTACAACAGAAGGTAAGACGTCTTACGATGCTGTCAACTTGCTTTTTCACCTTAGGTCAATCAATTACTTTTCCTGTGTTTCAATTCTTTTTTTCCACATGTATGGTGGAACTAATATCTATTGGCCCAATTATTCCTTGAGTGCTGTTAGAATTAAGTTGCATAGTAGCTGCAAAATAATTCAGTTTCATTGGAGTCAGGTACTGCCTGAATCCAGGTGGAATGATTGCATAAATCTTAATGGAATCCACCTTCTAGCCACACTTCCCTGAGACCAGAGCAATGGTTTCGGGCTTGGTTACTAGCCTATGACAGCATAAGGACATGACCACAAGGCCAAAGAGAAGCTGTAATCAGACTATAAGATGATGGCATGGAAATGCTGCAACGTCACTGCAACATCCAACAGCCTGTGGTCCCTACTCAGCAAAGGTGTTGTGAGATTCCAAAGCTTGTTGACAGGGGAGAGGGAACGAAGCTCTGAGAAGCAGAAATGTTCTGACTTCTTCCTATGGCAGAGACAATCAGGTGTCTCCTGCTACCCATTCTTTCCTTTCCTAGGAGCAGGGACCCAAATTTAAGCTAGACACACAGTCACCCATGACGAGACACCTATCCCAGTGTCCCTGGCAGTGATGTGTAGACACATGACTCAGTTCTGGCCAATCCAATATAAGTAAGAGTGTCCTTAGAAGGAGGAACACTCACTTTAGCCTCTTTCCTTCTTCCTATTGTCTGGAATGTGAATGTGATTGCTAGGACTTGGGCAGCCATGTTGGACTATAAAGTAAAGACCTCACACCAAGGACAACAGAGCACCAAGATAATGGGATCCTGGCTCTTTGATGACATCACGCCGTGGCCCTCTGATCTTCTTTTATGTGTGAGAGAAAATAGGTTCTAACTAACTTAAGCTATCATTATGTTGTGTCCTCTCTCATTTGCAGCTAAACTGACTCCTAATGAATGTCAATTCCTCCCCTTGTACCCCCACCTGAGAGAATATAAGCTCTATAAAAGTAAGGATCTTGCCTGCCTTGTTCAATGCTATAATATATTCCAGCACTGGAATAATGCCTGCACACAGCACTTACTGGTAAATGCTTATTCAACAGCTAACCCTCTTGTCTCTTTTCTTACTTAATTTCTTCCCTCCACTAGTTCCTTTCCCTCTCTTCGTTGCACTATTTTACTTCTCTTTTGACCTCCCTCAAATCCTCGCCTCTCTACATGTCCCTGAAATGTAGACATTTCCCAAGTCTATGGCCTTGAATGAGGTGGGAAGTACTTGGCATTTTCATGATAATGTCTATACTGATACAAACCCCAGGTGAAAACCCCCCGTTATTCCTGATTGGACCAGGGATTACCATGTGATCTGGACACAGCCAATCCATAGGCTTGTCAGGAACCTATGTCATTGCCTGGCATGAAAGAATGAACTACTCCAATGAGATTCCCTCTATCAAGAATATTTTTTTCATCTTCATTTAAAATGCACTTTATATGAAAAAAAAATAAACACATTAAAAATTCACTTTCCAAGATTTTACCACATTTAAAAAATGTTATACACAGGGGTGAAGTTTCTACTTCCTTTCCTCATATTTGTCAGAGAAATCTTATCACTTTGAGCCCATCAGTTTCAGAAATTACGTGCATGTTTTTCTTGATTTTTTCTATTGTGAAGCAAGCATTCTATATACATATGTATACATGCCCTCATATATATATATAATATGTGTAGTCTAACTCTCTACACATTGACCTGCAGCATGGACTCTCTCCAGGCCTGGAAATGTAGACTTATCAGGGACTAATCAGTATTCCTTGAATGAATTGTCCCATAATGTATTCCACAGTTGCCCAGTTTTCAGGATGTTGCAATGTACATACCTTAGATATACCTGTATAGGTTTCCACACTTGTAAGGCAGTTGCTAAAAAGCGGGATTGTTGAGTCAAAGAGTATGCATTTAAAAAGTTTTAATAAATGTTATCAAATTAATCTTCAAAATGGTTAGACTCGGTTTACACTCCCACCCATGTATATGAGAATTCCTACCCACGTATATGAGAATTTCCTCACAAGCTAGCTCAGGCTACTTATTCTTTTTAACATTGGTCAATCAGCGAATAAAAAAGAAGAGCATCTCATTTTTATTTGTGCTTTCTTGTCTACCGGCAACGTTGTCTCCAGAGAATCAGGTGCAGAGCTGGGTCGAAGGGATGTGGAGAGTGAAGCCGAAAGGTGCAAATTGCAGTGTGAAGGGAGGGCAGGGTTTAGGCCAAGAAAGGTCATGGCCAAGTGAGGCTTTGAGGAAGCAGAAGCCATCAGGAGAGGGCGTAGAGAGGGGAGGGGAAGAATGTCAGTGTCAGGGCGCGGAGATGGGACAGACACGGGGGAAGCTGGGGCGTGTGGGTGGGGCCGGGAGCTGGCTGCACACACACCGCGTGTGGCTCTGGTGATGCCTTTGGGACCAAGGCACCTTCCCTCCCCTTCATGTTCATCCTTGTCAGCCTCCTTCCCCAGGAGGCCTGGCTTTACTGGGACCCCAGTTCTGTGGCTTTTCCTGGAAATTCCCATTACCTGTCATGAGGAAGGACCCTGGGCCCCTCCCCACCACTGTGCTCTGTGGGGCTCTAGACATCCATTTCCTCTGTGTCACCCCCACTCAGCTCCCCTGTCCCCCCGTACGTGCATCTTCTACACCAGTCTCTCTCCCAGCCTCCTGCTTCGCATTTCTCCTGTTTGGCAGGACACAGCGTCCGGCTGGCACTTCACGCTCAGTGTGTCCAAACCAACCCAGCTCTGCATCCCCCCGCCCCTTCCCCCCATGGATTCCTCTAGCGTCTCCCGTTTCCTCGGTGGATTCCCACCGTATTCCTGGTCCCAAAGACTTGAAACTGTAAAGGCATTTTTAATGTTATCGCCTCTTAAATCTACTCTCATGTGTTATTTCTTTTTAATTTTGAATTGTTCTATATATATCTCATAATGGGACCATCTCAACCACTGTCAGGAGTGCAGTTCAGTAGTGTTGTTTACGTTCACACTGTTGCACAACCGTCACCACCATCCATCTGCAGAACTCTTTTCATCGTGCAAAACTGAACCATTCTGCCCGCTGAACACCACCATCGCGTTCCCCTCTCTGTAAAGACATAGTTGAGCCCTCAGCCACTCTGCCCAGTCACCAAGGTCATCTGTAGGTCAGCAGGACCTGGTCCAGTACCTGCCATATGCAAATTAGTCAGGAAAAGTTACATGAGTGCCTGTCCTTATGTCACTCGTGCCATGCCCGATAATGACTAGTTATCCAGTGCCTAGAACTCGGCAGTTCCTTTTTATTTCTCAGCACCACCCTCTGCTGGTGTTTGCTTGGCTGATGAGGAAACCGAGGCCCAGAGGTGAGTGCGGTGAGCGCGGCCTGTGAAAGGCAGGGCAGGTGAGGCTGAAGCGCCCGACTTAACCGCGGCTGCTCCTCTCTGTCCATCGCTTTCCGCATCAGGGCCCTGCAGGCAGCGTCCTGCTTCACACCCTCAAGTCCCCTCAGCAGCACTGCGATGGTGCTGCCTCTCCCCTCCTCCCCCTCTCTGATTCCTTCTCTGCTCACTGCCACCAGTTCAGGCTTGCTCAGTGACAGCTCTACCCACCGCACCACCTCCTCCACTTCCCCACGTTCCTACAGACAGGGCCTGTCTCCGCCTATCCCCTGAATGAAGTTCAAACTCACAGTCTGGCCTTTGAAGCCTCCCACCCGTGCCTCCAACTGCCTTTCCATCTGCTGCTTCCTCCCCAATGTCACAGCCACGCTCTGATTTGCATTTTCCGCTCTCTGTACCTTTGCTTTTCCTACTTCCTTTGTCCCAAATATTTTTCTCCACTTTCCCACCAAAAGCTGTTGTTTGTTTTTTGTTCTCCAAACACATAGTAGGTGCACCATAGATTTGTATCGAATGAGTGAGTGCATGACTGTTGTAATCCTTCTTGTCACTTAAGGTTCTGTATCAGGCGCCACTTCCTTCAGGATCCCTTCTTCAATACCTTGTTTGGGCTTCATTTATTCCTACCTTTTCACATGCCATGATCTGAACCGAATTTAACTATCTGGCTGCTTGTCTTAGCCTCTCCATTAGATTATAAGCTCGAGACAGAAACACTGTTTTTTATTTGTAAACATTTATATACCTCTCCCGTGCAGGCTCACAATCATGCATTCACAAGTACGCATATGCACACGTGCACACATACACACGCTACAGACAAAAGTGCAATGATAAACCCTAGCCTTTACAGAGAGCAGTGTCTCTCAGCATGCGTCAGCCGATTTGAACGGAACCAGCGAATGTTATACCTCCTACCCGCTCTTCCTTCCCCCGACACTGGAACTTCCTCTCTCCTCTCCACCCCATTTCTGCTCTGGCCCCCATTTCTTCATCATGTGGCCACTGTAGCATTGCCAACTGGCATCTGTGGGCTGGAGGATGGCTTACATAGGCCTTCGTGCTATCAGCTTTCCCCACACAGCACCACAGGTAGAGGGTGGACATGGATCCTCACAAGAACCTGAAATGTATGTCAGAGGAAGACACTCGGCCCAGAATGGGGCAGTGATGTCCAATGTAAACCTGACACTCACTGGAATAATAAAAACAACAAACTTTTAGGATGTTTCCCGATGTGCCAGGCACTGGTTAGACACTGCATCCTCCACTGAAAACTCCACAACCCTGTGGGATGACTATGATTATCTCTACTTTATAGCTGCGGAGTAGACAGAGAAGTTATGTAACTGGCCCATGATCACACGGCTGATAAGTGGTAGTGTCTGAATTCAAATCCAGGACCTGTGCATGTAAGTGCTACTCTCTCCCCTCTCCCTGAAAGAATCCAGACAGTTAGCAGAGAACACTACCTGGGGAACATCTTATGGCGACTACTTGTTTTACAAACGACAAACCTGAGACCTCAACAGGGTCATCACTTGACTGAAACCATATAACTCGTCCTATAGAGCAGGTGCCAAACCTCACACTTCCTACTTCCCAGCTCCATTTCTTTCCACTGTCCCACACACCCAAGGGCAGAGCCTGGTTCCATCCAGAATCTCTCTCTTGTTCCTTAATGAGCTCCTTAGGAGGGGTTTTGATGGCAAAATCCATTTGGGAGAAGAGGTGGGTTTTTGTTTTTGTTTTTGTTTTCTTTCTTAAGCCAGAAGAAAATACATGGAATCGGGAGATATTCAGGGCAGCAGTCTGAGATGAAGAGAGAGGAATGTGAGGCAAGACTGAAGATCAGGCGTGATGGAGGGAGAAGGTGGCCCCAGATGCCCCGTTCATGTGATGCCAACTGTGCTCTTCCATGTGGCAGGTACTCAGCTCGTCAGGTACGAAGGTGGCCTGGAGCAGCTCTTCCCCATCAGCACCTCCCCTCCAGAAGGCCAGCCTCCTTCTGCCAGCTCTGGGTTCCGGGAGGGTCTGCTTGCTTTGCTGCAGGGCTGTGTGAGGAGCTAGCCTCACACCGTGCCATGTTTCGAGTGTAGCCATGGGGCTCAAGCTCTCTGCCTTTCAGGTCATTTAACACATGAGCCATGAAGCCCAATGATTCCACCTCTGGGTTTCAGGTGTATGTGGACTCAGCCTTGCACCAGGTAAAAACACTCCTTGACCCAGCAAGGTCAAAAAACTCCTCATCTCTAGGGCCTGACCTCCTGAAAAGCATCGCCCATCCCAGCATCTCACTCCATGAAACAGGACGAATAAATGCCAAGCCCACAGGCTGAAGCTTTGAGCCATACGTTGGGGAAGTGTTTGGAGTTTTTGAGAGGAAAAGGATATTTAGGGGCGAAACTGCATTACAGTCAATGGAATAAGAACATGGTTTTTAAATTGTAAGGCCTGCTGACAGTTTCTGCAATGAAACTATGTATTAGAGCACATGAATTTCAATTTTCAGATCCAACGTGCTCAACCTGCTCTCTGCAAGTGTGTGGCAGCCTTCAGATGTAAGGCCTGTGATTGGAGTTTATTAGTTTCTGGCGTGGAGACCGGTATTTGGAGCAATTCCTATAAAATATCCTGGGTAGTTATTGCTCTCCTTTAAAGAATGTGATACTAAAACAAGTTTTTAATAAAGTGTTTTGAAAAGGCAATAGGCTGCAAAAAAGCTGAGCCAAACTTCAAGCTAGTAATGAACTGACTATGTCTCTAATTATATTGAATTTACAAGTAATAGCATGAGGCCGGGTTAGCAATTACTTTTGAGTGAAATTGCATGCCTGAAAGATGAGAAATCTTCCTCTAAAGTTAAGAAGAAATGAATAAAAGTGCTGTATCATGACATTTGATTTTAACTGTCTTCCACTCTAGATTTTCAAAGGTTTAACCAGTTCAAAAACCAGATTCTCCCCTAAACATTTTGTAGAAACTGATGGTTTTCTCAAACCTGAGTTTGGTTGCAATTTTGTTTTTTCTTTCCTTGTGAATCCTTGCGTGTGGACATCCCCTTGCCATGTGGTCCTAAAGCTCATGAATTTTCCAGGCAGGACCCCAAGGTAAAATCTAGAAAGTGATTTGAGACTGCTCAATAGAATTCCTACACACCAGGCTGAAAATTCAGGAGTTAAACAGCTTTGAGTTCTCCAATAAAACAATTGAATTGAATGTATAAATAATTCATTCGATGCCCTTAGACCTGCCTCAGCATCATTCGTCTTTAATAAGCCAAGTCCCCAAGTACATACATAGTGGAGGTTCTTGTCTCCCTTGACGTGACTCTGAATCGAACCCTCTCTTGACCAGAGACACCATCCATCTTTTGAGCAGATTGCTCACAGGATAACCACCTGGAGCAGGTGAGCCTTGGGGGTGTGCACTCCCAAATCATGCCATTCAGTCCCACATGCCCAGTAAAAAGAGTCAGTCAGCAGTTGGAAGGTACCGGGCTGGGGTCAGGGCAGGGGCCAGGGCATCTGAGGCCAACAGCTCTCTGTTTCAAGGGACCCCTTGTTCTCTGTTGTTTAAATTCACGTGGCCCTGAGAGCTTTCTCTTTCATCCCCACAACACCACACCAGGCAAGCATTCTTAGTACTATCCCCATTGTGTGGATAAGAAAATCAGGGTCTAGCAGGCGTAGCGTCTTATACGATGTCTGCATGACAGAGCCAACTTCAACTTAGACATTCTGGTTTTGGTTTTGTTTTTAACTGCTAGACTATACAGGAATATGAACTCTTCCCCTGAGAGAAACCCCAGCACGACAGAGGTATTCTGAAAAGGTGATAGGCACAGGTCACCAGCTACGTGGGGAAACGGAGGTGCAGAGAGTTCAGGTGAGTTCCTAGCATCACATACGTATTCAGTCAAGGGCAGATGGAGGATGGTTTCAGGGAGCACGCCTCCCCACTGCAACAGCTTGTGCTGTCAAGATTGTGCGTGACGTTTGCACAAGTGGCCTGGCCCGAGCCCGGGATCACAGTGGAGGCCCTCATCTTGACCCTGCCCCTGAGCACGGCCATCCTGGGGTTGGGCCTCAGTTTCCGTATCTGGCATAAAAAAGGAGCTAGATGATTAAGTCTCTTGAGCTTAGTTTTGTCACTACCATTCTCTAGCTACCACAGCCAAGAAGGACGCTGCATCGTGGAATCCTCCACACGTCGCCTTTGTGGAGTGCAGGGCTGCCGTGCGATGGTCCTGGTGGAAAAGGTAACAAGCTGGTGTGAGCCCTGGACCCCAGCCCTGGTTGCCTGGTGATTGGCGGCTTCACCTCCTGTCCCCCAACCCTCCTTCCCAATGATGAAGGACTTTAGGAGGCTTAGGCTAAAGTGTTGTGGCTTCTCTAAGGGCTCACTGCCATCTTGGGTGAAATTTGTGCCTCTACATGAATGGCTCCAGATTCCTTTTATCCTCCCCCGGAGCCATTTCATCCATAATCAAGGATTATGAGTCCTTGAATCAAGGAAGCGGGGTCTTAACTTTAACATCCCAGAAATCGCTGTAAGATATGTCACAAGGATGGAACAAAGTCATCTGCACCTGAGGCTTTGATAAAAACCCTTTCAGTCAGTTGCCGTTGCTTAAAGTATCATCCTGGGGTGAGTCGCCTTTGCCAGGAGTTAATGCGTTTACAGCACTGCGTTACCGCAAACGCCACTGCCTGTCATTGTGACATCAGGATCGTAAAGAACCGGGCTGCTCCAAGGCGCCTTTATCTCTCATCTCCTCCCTGCAGATTGGCACTTGCTTCTGTGTTTTTTGGTCCCTGGATAAAAGACCAGAGGATTGATCCAGGATTTGGACTTCTGTGTAGCGCTGTATTTGTTTGCAAGCGCTAAGACATTCTTTTTTTCCCCTGACCACAATCCAATGTAATTTCTATTCTGATTTCAAAGACACCAATTTAGGTGACCTTTAAGATGACCCCTTAAGATAACGGACGTGCTAGACAGCAGATCTCCATCTATGCAGGGTCATTGTTCATCTTTTGATATATTCAGCAGTCTGCCCTCTGATGCGTATGTGCCTCCAAAGAGTTTTATGACGTGTCGTCATTCTTATTATCATCGGCATTCTGACGCCCGTTTTCTTTACTTTACCTGTTAAGCAGAAGTGGATTCAGTGTTCAAAGTGATACATCATAAAGGTACAGAAAGGCGAGCCCTTTGATATATCACAAGCCTTCATAGCATGAAATAACTATAGCCTATTATTTTACTCCTGACGTTTTTATTTTTAGGGGAATTTCATTTGATTTGTGGTGCTGACACCTCTGATATGTTGTTTCCAGTGACCTTACATCCAAAATCAGTAGTGTGTGACATTTGATGGCCCAGATAAAAAACATTAATGGTTGAAGAGAGGGTTTATTTTCCTGGTCATAAATTAAGTTTAAATAACTCTGAATTTATTTTAAACTCTCCAGTACTTTTTACTGTCCAAGCAATAAATGTATTTATTACTGGGGGCCAACCTGGGTTTTCACCACAGAGCCCTTTTCGTGGCTGCTTTGAATCTTCTTCCGCACAGAAAGCTTGTAAATGCTGATTTGCACCAACAGGGATCAGAGAGAGGGCTGCTTATCAGAGAGGTAAACCAAACGCATTTTTGTTGTCAATCAGGTTAAAAAAAAGCTGAAGTTCATAGAGTATTCACAGATGTGGGTGATCAATTCCTGATTGAACTCAGTTCTGGAATTAGCAGTAGAGATGCAGGCATGGCCTGACCCCTGCACAGCCCTGTGTGAAAAGTTTCCTCTAGGGAAGCTGGGATGGCTCAGTGGGTTAAGCACTCGCTTTGCAGCCCCAGGGTCCGAGGATTGAGTTCCAGCCCGGCCCAGCCCGTGCAGACCCACATGCTGAACTGTGGTGTGCTTTCCATGTGAGGGGCCCTCATTTCGCTTCCTGCCAGGGCAGATCTCTCATGCAGGAGGCCCCTGGCCTGGTTCCTGCCTTTCACGACTCCACGCCCACCTGTGTGGAATGAAACTATGTTGAAAAACTGATGACGTACAACTATGGAGACTGCTCTGGGCCCTCCCCCTTCTCTCTGTCTCTCTCTGTCAAAAAACAATTAAAAAACAAAATGTTTCCTTTATATCCTGATTTGATTTTCACAAAAGAGGAAAAACTCATTTTCCCATTTTGATCTTTATAAGTTCTCATCTTTATATGGTTGTCTTTTGTACTCACTTATTATTAGCTGTACCATAAAAATTGTATTGAGAATTTCTTAGTAAAAAACATTTTATGATTAAAAATTTTTTATCTAGATGTTTGGAAATTGCCTTATATATTTTTTATGGAGACATAATTCATATACTATAAAATTTGCCTTTTTAAAGTACACATTTCAGTGGGTTTTGTTATATTCACAAGGTTGTACAACCATCACCACTATCTAATTCCAGAATATTTTCATCACCCCCAAGAAGTAACTTCTTGTACCTGTTAGTGGCCACTCACCATTCCCTTCTTTCCCAGGGTGACCACTAACCCACTCTGTGGCTTTGCCTGCTCTGGACACTTTATATAAATGGAGTCTACTTTGTATTTGGCTTCTTTTATCTAGCACATTTCCAAGGGTCACCCATGTTGTAGCATGTATCAAAACTTCATTCCTTTTTGTGGTTGAATACTACGCATTATGTGGATATACCACAGTTTGTTTATCCATTCATCAGTTGATGAATAGATTTTTTTCATTTCAAAATTTTCATCTATATATTCAAAAGTTGCCTTACAATTAATCCCCCAGTCACTTCTCCTGTTTGGAATATTTTAAAAAGTTAGATATTTGAAAAAAATGCTATAAAGTATATGTTATTTTAATATCTTCAGTAACAACAATTACATATCTCTTATTGATTGTGTAGAAATTTCTTAAACACTTTAACAACGTCATTTACTAAATATAAAGACCAATTTAAAGATGACATGTGATTCCTGAATACGTGGAATGCTGTTCAAATGGGTTTTCATGAAGACCAGCCTCCTCACACCTCTTAGGACCTCAGGACATTTTCCCTGGAGTAGAGTAACATCCCATATGTATTATCCTTCACTGGGCTGTAGATTCTTTGGGGACAGGGGCCACATCTGCTCCATCTTTTTCTTTAGAGCCCCAACACAATGCTTTGTCCCTAGAATTCACTCAGCAAACAGAAGTTTGATGAATGAATCAAATCATACGCTCTTCTGCTCTTTGAAGAGACTTTTACAAAAGGGTTTCTGACCATTGCAAATTGGCTTCCACTTCCATCCAGAGAAGCACAGAATTCACCCTGGATTGCTTGATGAAGGTCCCCAAAGTAAGTACACCTGTGTGACCACCACCCAGATCCAAAACCACCATGGGCCAGCCTCCCAGATACCCTTTGAGGTCAATATCCTACCTTTCTCTCCAGCAGCAGCAATTATCCGACCTTCTAACATTATAGGTAATTTTGAACTTTACACAAGTAGATAATCCTTTTACATTCATGACATTTTCAAAATAAGGATAAAAAGCAAAGTTTAGTCTTCTAATAAGGATACGCATGACATACAGTCTTTAGATCCTCGCAGCATAGACTGAGCTCATCGAAAGGACAAAGATGCAATCCCCATTTTCACTCCTGACTACACTACATTCAAAAAATTCTCTCGTGCCTTCTCATGTTTTAATGGCCATGCATTCTATTGCCTAAATTTCGAGCATAGAAATGTGTGAAGTAGGCAAAGTTCATCTACCTCCTGCCACCTTGGATTTTTCTTCCTTCATTTCTTCCTCTTTCTCTCAAGGAACTTGTCTTAGTTTACTTAGGCCACTGTAACAAAAATACCATAGACTGCATGGTTATAAGCAACAACGTGTATTTCTCACTGTTCTGGAGGCTGGGAAGTTCAAGGTCAGGGTGTCCGCAGATTTGGAGTCTATTATATGCCTCCCTCCTACTTCACAGACAGATGGTGGTCATCTCACTGTGTCCTCATGTGGTGGAGGGACAAGGGAGATTACTAAGTTCTCTTTTACAAGGGAACTAATTCCATTCATAACAGCTCCACACTTGTGACATAATCACAAAGGCCCTACCTCCTAATACGACCACACTGGGGATTAGGTTTTAACCTATGAATTTTGGAGGCAACACAAACATTGAGTCTATAGGAGATCTTTCCCTAGTTCCTTTCCTCATAATTCATTGTAAAGGGTTAGCTGATAATGAAAGTGTTCAATAACAATCACTGGGGAAGCTGGGATGGCTTAGTGGGTTGAGCACTCATTTGCAACTCTAGGGTCTGAGGATCGAGTCCAGGCCCTGGCCTGTGTGGACCCATGTGCTGAACTGGGGTGTGACCCCAGTTCAGTTCTCACTGGGGTGAATTTCCCATGTGGGAGGCCCTCCTGCCCTGCACAGCCCTGCACCTGCCTGTGAAATGAAACTATGTAGAAAACTGATGATGATTTACAACTGTGGAGACTGCTCTGGGCCCTTCCCCTTCTCTCTCTCTCTCTCTCTCTCTCTCTCTCTGACATAAACAATCAAAATAAATCTTTTTAAAAATTTAAGGAAGTGAAAGAAATGTTGATTCTCTGGGTCAGCCCTCATCAGGGTCATACCAAGGGCAACTCTGAAAGCCTTTTAAACTCACCAACAGTGAGAAACCTGAAAAACTCCACCAACTTCCTTGCACTCATTTGTGCCAAGGGAGAAGAGCCATGCAAAGCAAGAGGCAGAGGAAAATGGGCGACAGGTCACAAAAAGCCTACCCAGCAAGAAGGAAAAGGCTAACCTGTCTTTGAGCTTCTTCAGGAGGCAGGAGGTCGGGTCCCTCCATCGTGGTGAAAGACAAGGGAGAGAAGGTGACCTCCCCTTGGTTGGGGCTGCCTTGGAGCTGAGCAGTGTGGCACTGTCCAGGGGAGGAGTCTCTACTGCACAGAAGGCAATGTCCCTTTAGTGTGGGTGCTGATGATGGTCTGGTAAGCTCTTTCCTCCATTACCGCTGGGTGCCTTTGGGAAGACAAAACACCTCAGCCAGTGACAGGAGTCATTAACGCCTACACTTGTCTAATCCCAGGAACTCACGCTTTCTCAATGGCCATTGATACTTCTGCTTTGTCTTGGAGGTTTGGGAGGGTCAGGAAGTGAGGGAGGAAAGAAGTGCAGTTTGGCTATCTCTGGAATCTCTGGAATTTTCAGCAAGAAGGCTGGGCTGCTCACAGCCAGTAATGGTGAGCATAATGGTTGTGAAAACCAGAACTGCCTGCTCCCACATCACATTCAAACCCACCTTACCACCAACAAATGAATGAACCAAGCGTTCTTGAAGAGAATGATTTGCTGAGGGGAATTTATTGAAATGGAATCTTTTGTCATCATTCGTCTTTGAAAACACAGAAGAAAACTGCTTTCAAGAGGACGTGGCCCGCCAACATGAGCAATGGTGGTGGGTGCATCATCTGTTACAGCAGACTGCTCGATTTTGTCCCTTCTCAGCTAGTCAAATGTCCAATAACCTGCATTTTAAACTTTTCCAGCACTGGCTTATGAAAATATTTGGGGTTGTTCACTGCTCTGCTCTCTGTAGCATAAACATTTATTTAAATGGGGCTGTCTCTAGTAATGAAGAATGAAGGAAAAACAATGGTCTGATTTTGACAAATTAACTTGTGATTTGGAGAGTCAGTGAAGCAGGGAAGAGACATTCCTAACTATACTAATTAAATGAGCTTGCAACATTTATTTTAATGCAATGGAACCAGCCATATGAAGATGAACATTTTAATTTATTTTGCAGTGACATTATGAAAAATTTCACTGCTGCAGATTATCTACAAAAAAACAAATCTCATCAGCATCTAGGTTTGTGCAGGAAATTTCCATCTTTCACACGAGCCTGACCTTCCCCAGTGGAAGCAAGTGTGACTGAGCTAAGTTACTTGAAAAGTTTTCCTGAAGGTTGTCTTTCCACTGAGGCTGGGCTTTATGTTCAAATGACTCCGGTGCCAAACACATTCATTTTTCATGGTGCGGTGTAGATGAAAAACCCCGAATCCATTCTAGGGGGAATGCAAATATAGCTCATTAGTTCGAAAACATTTGTCATGAAAGACGGCAAAGTGTTTGCCGGCAGATGAGACTGCGTAGTTCCAGCCAGGAATGAATGCCACGTGTCCCACTAATTGTTTTTTAAAGTTGCTCCTTTTCCTCGCCGACACCCAGGAGCTATTGAGAAGAGGAAACAATGTGAAAGATGGAAGGGGGAGCCTCGCGTATTTTGACGTTATTCTGCGCTTGGTATCTGGTCTTACCCCCACCTTCCCTTTTTCTACACGGAGCCACATTCCAGAAGGCAGAAGCACGGCTTTGTAGACCATGAAAGCCGTTGGGCTCCTCCCAGAAACAAATCGAGTGCAGGCTGTTCCGACAGTCAACTATTGCCTGAGGGCAGTGCCAGGGCTGGACTGGTTGGCACAGTACCAGGCAGGCCACATGGGCTCCTTCCAGAGAGGGAGTGGGTGGGCTGCTGGCTCCTGGCCACTGCCACCACCAGCTTAAGGAAGTCACATGGTCCAGATGTCTCCTAGACTGACATTCCCGTTGGAGCTCTGCCAAGAAACCCTGAAGGGGGCGGCCCACCTCCCTTTCCAAGCAAGTGCGCCCGCTAGCTATGGCCCAGGCCTGGTGGGCACAAACCTCTCTTGCTCTGGACATCTTTCGTCCCCCACCCCATCTCCTGCTTCCCATCGGAGGGACCGAGATGGTCTAGCTGGACCACACTGTTGTGAGTGAGCCTCAGTTCCCACATAAGGGCGCTCTAGGGTCTTGGCTTTTTCTCTCCAATGCACCACCTCTTGTTGTGACTGAAAAGAGGCAACGCCCTCCTGGGGTTGGGGTCAGTTCTTCAGGTGTGGACTCAGCACACTCTAGGCGGGGTGCGGGGAGCTTTTCGTAGGGTCTGCTTTCACCGGCAGGAGCTGAGCTTCCCACCCTCCAGCTCCACACACTGTCCCCTGGCCTTGGGCATAGGACGCATCCAAGAGAGCGCTCATACCCCAGTGTATCCTCCTCCCTGGTATTTCTCTGACTAGTGGCCACTGGCCCAGCACATGCATGGCCTGTGGGGTGGGGTGGGGTGCACCTGTATTTCTCCACCCTGACTGGAAAACAGCAGGGTCTGAAGTACCTATGCTGCCCCCAAGCTTTGTGCAGTTACCTGGATGGCTCTTTGGTCTCCTGGAGGACCCAGTGCAGTGTGGATTCGGTCTGAGCAGTGGAATGGCCAGCCTGCTGCCTCTGTGGGGCGGCAGATCCTCGAGAGAGGGTCAGCTTGCTGCAACGGGCTCACCCATTCAGGGTGAGGCTCCTCCTGCGTATCCGTGGTATAGTTCAGAAAACTTGAGGATGCCGGGATGGCTCAATCGGGTGAGCGCTTGCTTTACAGCCTCATGGTCCAGGGATAGAGTCCCGGGCCTGGCCCGTGCAGACCCATATGCTGAACTGGGGCATGCTTCCCACGTGGGAGGTCCCGGGTTCAGTTCCCACCCTGTGCAGCCCCACATCCACCGGTGTAGAATGAAACTATGTCACAACTAATGATGTTAGACTGTGGAGACTCCTCTGGGCCCTCCCCCTTCTCTCTGTCTCTCTCTGTCCAACAATAAAATAAATCTTAAAAAAAGAAAGAAAGAAAAAGAAAAGTAACTGTGCTACTGTTGTTGCTTCAATTGAGGACATTGCCTCCAGTTCAGTTCCTATCAACTATTTGAGGACTGATTGTTTTGCTCAAAAAAGGAATCACTGAACTCAAGAGAATAAATGCACAGTTTTTCATGGCAGGGAATTAAAGCAAACCACAAGCAAATCCATTATTAGGACCATCCACCACCTCTTCTCTACCATCTCTTTGCAAAAGCCAAATAAACCAGTTGAAGCTTAGGACTATACTGTATTTTTCCATGTATGAGATGCCCCCATGTGTAAGATGAGCCCTACTTTTCTAACTCAACATTAAGCCATCAATACACAGGTTCCCTCTGTGTACAAGGTGATCCCCAATGTTTGGTCTCACAGTTTTAGCCCGAAGTATCATCTTGTACGTGGGAAAATATGGTGCGTCACAGGGTAAGAAGGGCCCATTTACCGTTCTGTTGGTAAATGACTCAGCTGAGAAATCGCTCCACGAAGAATTCCTTCGGGGTGCCATGAAATGACAGAATTCGGTTTTCTGGAATAAATATGATAAATTTGAATCTGAATCCCTAAAAACGACGGTGGAAACTGACCCTCGGCAGACAGCCCTGCCCCCCACGGGCCCCTCACAATGGTGTCACTTTAGACCCCCATCGAGGCCGGAGATGGCCTGGCACGCCGCCGACATTCAGGAAATGTGTGTGAGATGGCTGCGTTAGAAAACCTTCTTTTAGGGGGACAAGGAGCATGCTGGCGTGGAAGTGGGCCGTGGCTGTAGGGCTGTCTCTGGAGGCTTCGAAACTCAGGCAGTGTGGGTTCCCATCTCCCCAGAGCCAACCCGCTGGCTACTAATTCCTGACGCTGGAGGCAGGACCAGGGGCCAGCGGTCTGCATTTGAGCCGTCTCGAATTCTTGCTAACACTCTTTCCTTGGGCAGGTGGCAGATGGCACGTCAGTTTTCCTTGTCTGCAAAATGGGTGGTGGCAGGAATCAGGCCTTCTTCACGGGGTTGTGGGGAGGACTGAATAGAATCAGTTACATGAAGCTCGTGATTCCAGGTGGCCAGTTGGAAAGACAGTAAAGGATAGAATAAGGGATCTCACACTCTTGAATCACGGAGACCTCCGAGGGAAGCTTCCTGGGCCCGACATTGAATTGTTTTGTTTCATAGATGTGAAGACAAGGGTCCTAAATGGAAACTGACACCGCCAAGGCCCCAGAACTGATGTCAGGCATGATACTCGTCCTAGGAGTTCCCAGCTGGGATTTGCAACAGGCTGCACAACCTGGACACACTCAGGCCCTCCCCTGCCTGCTCCTGTGCCGAACCCTGATCACAGCTCTGTGCTTGGTGCCTCCTTGCGTTTCTACTTGCGAGGCATGTATAATGTAGTTGGGAAGCTAAAAATATATCGGAATTAATGCCAACATCATTCATTGTATTAAATAACACAGTCCAGCCTACATGTAGTCAGCACATAGGGGACGACATAAAGGACGGAGCTGCGGTGGGGAGGGACACCATTGACACATACTCCCAAGACTCCTCCTTTCATAGACTATGGCAGTAGTTGGCCTGGTCCCCAACCCCACCTCTCCCAGGGAAGAGGCACACTCCCCACGGAGCACAAGTTCAACTACAATCACAGCTTGTGCAGGCTGAGAATCGATTACACCTCTACTGGCCTGTGACTGACCTGGCCTTCCTCCTGACCTGAGGTCCCCCTAGGAGGTGGTGGAAATGACCATTCTGCCTACACGGGGGTGACGAGCAAGTCAAGCTTGGGGACATTCGCCTCACTGAACGGAGATGGAGTCTATGAAATTCAGGAAATAGGAAGCGTTCTGCACAACCCTCCCGTGACAGTTTGTCAAAGAGAAGCAAATCCTTCAGGACCTTCTCTTTAATATACTTTTAGTAAATGTTTTATTGCATTGGATTATGGGAATTAAGGGAACGAAGGATCCATACCATATTTTTCAAAAGCAATATTTTTAGAATCACAGATTATACTGAAATTTTTATCCCACGAAAATAAAAACAAAGTTCAGAAGAACTAAACAGCATTTATATATGTCTCTACAGAGATATATATGTATATTAGCAAATTGAAATATAGCAAATACCCACAAAAACACCCACATAAAAGAGATGCAAATTATATTTTTGACACATTTTCAGCACAATCACCTAATACAATTTTCTTTCATGGGCAGAGGTAATAAATAGTGCAAATGTATATTTATGGTGTGCTTGACAAATGGGTTTGCTTCGAGTCAGAGCGAGAAGCTCCAGTAATTTTACGGTGAAAAGGCGTCTCATCTACCTGGAGGAAATCGCTCTTTTCCTTCTGGATTTCTCACAGTGGCCAAGTCTGGGGTGGGCACTGCCTTTTGGTCTCAGAGTTTGGTACCTGCCTGGAATAAGGATTTGGGGTGTGCTTGAACATAGAGAGGGTGTGTGTGTTTCTATCTTATCTTTTCTCTCCCATCCTGGAGAGGAAGGACAATGCCTATCACTTCTCCACAGATCTTCCCACCTCCAACAGAGTCATCTGCATGTGACAGTTGCATCGTTGGGCTGTTTTTGTGATTATTCTGCCAGAATGGCGGTGTGGTCTTCGGGGGACCCCGCACAGGCTATGTGCTTCAAAATGATGCTGCACTTGAGCATGTCTGAGAATCAGAGCAGTGACCTACCCTTACTCAGAGGACACAAGAATAGTAGTACCCTGGCTGATGAGCTTAACTTCTAAGTGAAGTTTTCCCCTTAAGTGCATCCATCTCTCCAGGGTGTCCTATGGGGGTGCCAATGTTGACAGATAGGTTTGGTCAAAAGGGGTGGGCTTTAGACGAGACATTTGAGGAGCGGCACATCCTACCGGTCCAGGTAAGAGAGGGGCAAGCCCAGGGGTCAACCCTGGCAAGGCAAGGGTAGCCTGAGTGTAGCAGTAGAAAAGGAGGTTCTGAGACCTTTGACTCTTTGCTAGAGAGCCCCGGCCTCATCTCAGGCTGCCCCGGCCTGAAGTGTGGGTACTGCCAGGCGTGAGCCTGTGTGCGAAGTTGCCCTCTCTGAGCAGAGACAGGGGACTGTCCCCCAGGGCCAGGTGATGGGGCTAGCGGAGGATCGGAGGTGGAGAAGAAGGGGGAGCAGGCATCGGACCCATAGCAGAGCCTAGCAGTGTTCATCTTGGGGAAAGTTTCTGGAAAGACTATTGGGACACTGGTGGCTAAGTGCATCACAGAGACACCAGCGACCAGCCCTTCTCACCAATGCCTTGAAATCACAGGGTGCCTGGAGGCAGCAAACTTGTCAACCATCCAATGCAAAGGGATTTCAGGGAAACAAGAGCCTCTTTGTCTGCATCCCACACCCTGCCCCCTGGTTCCCTCTCTCAGCTCCACGTCTGGTCGGGAGGACCTCATCAGGAAGAACCTGTAGATGTGCGAGTCCCTCTCCAGACCAAAAGAGAGACCCAAACCACCCCCTTCATGCTGCTGGGAGCAGATATATTTACATTTCTTTAAGCTTGAGTGATGTCCTTGGGGGAGAAGCTCTAATTACCAAGAATTATTGTTATTACTATGTAGTTACTGCCTAGCACGCAGAGAATTACCCTGCCCTGCTGTGTAAAAGATGTATAGTGGGAAGGAAGGTGTGGAAGAAAGAGCAACATCGAGAGTGTGGGAAGAACCAGAATGAAATGCACTGAGGAGAGGCTGGGGCAGGGGGCGCCCATGCATGGCGTGTCCACCAGAGGCATGCTTAGGGCTGGAAGCAAGAAAGAATGCCTTCCCACTCAGCAGATAGGCCTAAGATGTCATGAAGACACTAGCCCTGGAGAGGAGGCATAGCCCGGATTGCGGGCCTGGAATTAAACCCCACCTCCAACACTTACACCGATGTGCTTTGAGCCTATCTATGTGCTATGAGCTAACGAGCCTGTCTGGGCCTTGGTTTGTGGTACTTGGCACATAGCACTCTCTAAATAGTTGTAGCAATTATTATTACTGTTATTACTACTGCTATTATTAGGCCTTAGGCCGAATGTCAATGATTTGCAGAAGGACCTGGTACATAATCTAAACCAAGCTTGTCCAACCCATGCATTGTGGGCCGGTTGTGGCCCAGGATGGTTTTGAATGTTTGAATGTGGCCCAACATAAATTCGTAAACTTTATTAAAACATTATGAGATTTTATATATATGTGTGTGTGTGTGTGTATTTTTTTTTTCTTTTTTTCTTTAGCTCATTGCTTATCGTTAGTGTTAGTATTTATGTGGGGCCCAAGAAAATTCTTCTTCTTCCACTATGGCCCAGGGAAGCCAGAAGGTTGGACACTCCTAAATTAAAGCATTATTTTCAGAGTCCAAGTTTCTGAGGAAGAGTCACCAGAGAGATCCAGGAGAATGGGAACTCACAACAGCATAGAACCACTGAAAGGGGTCAAGTGGACACCTCCCAGAATTGCCAAGGATCCCCACTGTGGGGTTCTCAATTCAAGTTCAAAATGGTTGTTGAGAGGTGGCAGTCTTGCTAAAAAATTCTGGGTTGGCGTTTATGGAAGAGCAACCAATGTGGCATACACTTGATCAACAAAGAGTAAGATCAATAATCCACATCCGTCTTCCCATCAAGAAACCCTGAGATGATTCTGGAAACCAATGCTGCAGACTGTGCTGTTTCAAGCACACCCCACGTGGATGACCTCTGCGGTTTTCAGTCAACGACAAGCCCTGGGCAGTCTACAGTAAGAACTATTCTTTGTGGTACAGCCACAGAGAACTAATGACACAGGAGGCAAGACGAAGCACAGGGAAGACGAAGGACAAAGTGAGAAGTGAGCAGAGCTCGGATTCAGCTCCAGGATCAGGAGATGTTTCCTGGCTTCCTGGGAGATCCTGCAGCAAGTCAGGATGAGGACATCTGCTCTAGAATGCTCATATTCACCCTCCACACAATGACACACGTAGGTAATGTATATAGGCTGTCAAACCTAGGTAAAAAATGACTACGTTTTATAACTGGTTGCCCAATCAGTTGGTTGTTGAGGTCGGTGATTGGATTGTTTTCCACCCAGTTGTTTGAAGTGATCTGATGATTTGGGGACATGTGACTAAAAGTACTCTCAACAACCCCACCCCGGAATTGAATGATATGAATTAATTCAAAAGAACCCCGAATAAAGAACTTGGTATTTGAGTGGCAGAAACTGTTAGACCATCGGATGTATTAATACAAGCTGCCACCGCTCGTCTCTTTCTCATTTCCCTCACTTACTGTTTTCCTTGTACTCATCCCTGTCTTAGTCTGTTCCGGAGCCATGGAATGTTCAGGCCTGAGTATAGGAAGTAGTCACTCATCAGAGCAATAACTGAAAGGTCTCTTTTCCACCTTCCCTTTTACAGGCCCAAGAATGATTTCTTAAACTTCTCCCTCTGCTAAACGAACACAACAAACCAAAAAACACTTCAAAAGGTAAAAAGATACCCCCCACTAAATAAAATAGGCTGTGAGATGCCAAGCAATTTAAATTCCATCGGTATATTTTATTGATTCTTTCTTATTTTGGAAAAGCAGGACAACTCAGAAAACTGAGAAACTCATGGAACTGCTTGATGGGTGCCCCCCGCGCATGCGTAGGACAACCCCCGCGCATGCGCAGGACACCCCCCGCGCATGCGCATTTCAGAAGGAGGCCATTTTGAAGCTTGTTCCTTGCCCTCATTCCAGACTTTCAGTGAATTTAGATTTGTGGGGAGAGGGAGGAGGAGACACAAACACCTTTTTCTAGACATGGTAGAATTTCAATGGGTTGCAAAGTGGGGTTGGAGGAGCGTGAGCACTCAGTCCCAGTTCGGATGCAGGATGTTAGGGGCTAGAGCAACGTGCTGTGTGTCACAACTCTGCTTCCTGCACAGGCGGGAAGGGGAGGCTGGGGGGGCCTCGCTGGTGTGTGACGAAGCAATAGGCTACTGTGAGCCATTTTACTTACAGTAATACAAGAATAATTGAGTTCTCTGATGGGCTAGAAGTTTTCAACAATGACCTGGCTCAGTTCTTTAAAAAAGAAAAGAAAAAAAAACACAAGGGGCATGAGCCACACACCGTGCCAGTGAGAAGCGCGAGGGCTTTGCTGGAGACCATGGGTACAGCAAGTGGCTCATTGCGGATTGTGACCAACCTGCCGCGGTTCTGCCTCCTGCTCTCACTCGGCTTTAAGGGAACACGCTTCCAAGTCTGAGAATCCATCTTGTCTGATTAATGATGTGTACATAGAGATTTGGGCCTCATCTTCCTTCTCTTGGTCTTTTGTATTCTGTTGTTTGCTGTGCTACAACCCTGCGGATAGATGGTTCTGCCGTGATAAATGTAAAGTTTGCATAAGCCATGTAACAGCAGGACAGCCTATTATCACTGTACATTTTCCATGGCTGTGCAAACCTCTGTAGGCTATTTTATTGCTAATAGATCCACAGAGAAACAGTAGTGATTTTACGACTCTTTTTAAAATGGAAATTCATGTTTGAGAAATACAACTGGGAGGAAACAGATGTAAACCACTTAAGCATTTACAGAAAATTGAGATGCACACTCTTATTTACAGACCTACATAGCCTCCATCGCTTTATTTTCAAAATTAAAATAAGCAAGCTGTTTACCATGGGAAATGGGGAACTGGAAAGTTGTTGTTTTTCCTTTTATACGGCGGTGGCCGCCATCGTTGGGTTTAATGGCAGAGCTGAAACAGGATGGCAATTTTTTTCCCCTTAGATTTTATTGTCTGTAGCACATTCCCTCTGTAATCGGTGTGAGAGGTAGGCAAGTGGGAAAGATAACGGTATGTCTGAGCTCACATTATGCTTTAACAGTTAGAATGATTACCAGGCACATTACAAGGATTTTAACCAAGTCTTTAACACTACCTGTAAATGGCCTTAAAACATTGGAAGTGTCAACCAACCTTTACCAAAAAAACAAAAAAAAAACCAAAAAACAAAAACAAAAACAGAAAAACATTTATATGTTTAAACACAAAAGCATAGCCCATTCAAAAATATTTATTCTTGCTTCCTCCCAACCTTCTCGTATCTTGAGGAATTGTGATAAATCTCACATTTTGGAAAGGAGACGTAAATTGAAACATCACAGAACAGCAGATCAATGTGATATCTGTGAGTGGGTTTCCTCAGAGGAAGTTCTTTATGACATGGGAATTCTCCTCTGATTATTATTATCTTTTACGTTTTGGAACCACATTTTTAAAAATTGTGGCGCAATATACATAACACAAATGTTCTAATTTTAACTATTTCTAAGTGCACGACTCAGCAGCATCAAGTACATTCACACTGTTGTGTAACCATCACCATCATCCACCTTCAGAGCTTTTTCATCATCTCTGATCAAAACTCTCCACCCGTAAACCCCAGTCTCCGGTCACCCACTTCCCATAGTGCCTTGTGACTTCTGTTCTACTTTCTGTCACGATGAACGCGATTACCTCGTATAAGGGGAGTCATACGATATTTGTTCTCTTGTCTTTGGCTTATTTCACTTACCATAATGTCCTCAAGGTTCATTTATGTTGGGGCATGTGTCAGAATTTCCTTCCTTTTTAAGGCCCCTGCATACATGTGGCCCTTGTATACATGTGCCACGTTTTGCTTGTGCACTCATGGGCTGAGTCTTCTGATTTGAAGTTGGGGGGGGGGTACTCCAGCATCGTGGGGGTGAGGAGTCTTACTGAGCACTGTGAACTGAGGAGAATGAGGACCACCCAGACCAGACATGCGAAGTGAGGCAGGGACGCCTCCTGGGAACTACAGACTTCTGGTCTCTACCATCCTTTGCTCTGTGAGCGGCTGAACTAGACACTCTTAGAAACTGCAATTCTTCTCAGAGAGTCGACATGACGAACGTCAGTCCAAGGTCAGTACCTAGAACATGTTCTCCACGCTCCTTTGCAGTCCTAATTCCTCCTTCAAACCACTCACTTCCAGCGTCCTGGATAGCGGCCTTGGAGAGACTCGCTGGGGCCTTTGGGTCACATTTAAGGAGGCACAACCATGGCCCAGCCAAGCTCTGAGCTCACCCGTCCTTAGTGGAAACCATACTCAATCGAGATGCTATGAAGCATGTTCAGAAACACACACCACTCTGAGGCTGGAGGAGTTAAACCACTGCCTGCTATTTACCTTGCTCTCTCATGGCCCATATGACGTATTGGAGCTTCTGTTCGTGGCTTCCTGGTGACAGAAGCTAATTACAGACCCATGTGGAGGAACCGTGGTCTGATTGTCGTTGCTGCTGTCACAGTTACCATGGCTTTCCATGGACTCACCGCGGTTCTCCACATTGTTGGGTGACGTTGTTAACAAAGCAGGCTATTCCACAGTACCTGTGCAATTCATTTGTGTCACGAGTGTATTATCTAATAATTAAAATAAACTTGGGGATTGCTTAAACATCTCTGACATTTTATGAGAGAAAATGGACATTTGTCAGGAAGAAATTTTATTATTGGAGACTCTTTGGCATTGCATATGTGTTGTGCCAGTACCACTGACAATATATGTATATGTATATATTTGTGTATTTATTTATTCTACATAGTGATTCTGTGAGGGCTTCAGGATAGCTTTATCATTCTCATTTTATTGATGAAGTCAGGAAATGTTTTCGAAGAAACTAAGTGAGGTTAGGATGATGTTAATTATGAACTTTCGCAGCCTACCCTTAAAAGACTCTAGGAATGAAATTGGCTTGCTCTCTCTCTTGTACCTGGTGCCCATGTGAACCCATTTGGAGGAAGATAGATGGGGTGAAGATAGGCAGGAGGGTAATAGAGGCAGAGGGTTCAAGAAGATTCCCCGGGGTATGCAGTGAGTCACTGCTGAAGCCATTTACAGAGAACATGTCTCGTCTCCTAACTCATCATCTGACTCTAATCGCAGGAGCCGGCTTGCACAGAAGCTCTCTGGAATCATCACTTTCAACAGCCATATCTTAAGGGGGTGCACGCAGAGCAATCAAGGCTACTGAGAACGTAACTTAAGGTTATTGCTGCCAGCCACACACATTCCGTTCGCAGGCTGATTAGTACACTGAAGAGCTCTCATTGACATTTCGTGGTTTCACATAAAGATTTCTTGTGCGTAGCTCAGGAAAGAGAGACAGATTTTCAAACAGCTGTCTAATATCTCTGTCAACATAGAAATTAAATAGATTTAGGAACTTCAGAAAAACATACGCACATTTAATGCCCAGTAATGATCAATTCCCATTTCCAGTTGCAGAAATAGGGATTGTTTTCAATGTGTTCTGTGGGTTATTCCAAATAAACATCTGGCGTCATTTTACTTCTTTTTAATCATTTGAATGGTGATATTATAGGTCTATGAGTATGTATTTGTCCAGCTATAGAGCTGATACTATGAAGATATTGAAATGAATCCATGTCTCCCTCCGCTTTCAAATGAAAAACATTATATTGTTTTAAAGCAACCCTTTCACTTTTTGATTTAGATTACAAACTTCCTTCAAATTTGTTGGCAGTACCTTTTTTTTCTTTACTGGTAATAATGAAAGACAGAAGCATTACTCTGCCTTCAGGGTCAGAAATTGGTGTGTGTTTGCAGATCTGCCTTTTGCTTAGCACACTGACAAAAGTGTGCACACGAAAGAATGATTCAAAACTCCTCATTCTAGTGTAATGTTCTCTCAGCTGACTTGTTAATCTCAACCACTCAGAAAACCAATTCTCGTGCAGGCAACTGGTGCTGTGAGAGGAGAGGGTTTGGCTGCTTAGGACTCAAATCCTTTCTAACTTGCGACCTTCATCAGAGTGAGTCACTTCTCTGAGTCCCTAGTTCTTCGCCTTTAGTGCAGTTGCTAATAACCCACCGTTACCTGAGATAAGGCCAGGAGGTGCCGAATCGAGGGAGCCACGCTTCCAAGGGCAAATCCAAAGCCACAGAGTCCTGCTCGTAAGCTTACTCAGGACTCAGCTTGGGAATATGAGCTGAGATGAATCAGTCTGTGTACCGACCAGCACAGGTAACCCAGAGTAACAATAATAAGAGCAAAAGCAAATTAACTCTGGTCGAGAGGCCCAACCCCTTCCTTTCTCAGAAGACCACCTTAGACAAAGGAGCAGTCCAGCTTCTGTGTAGGAACAAAACATGAACTCCCAGTCAACAGGTGCAGGGTTCTGCTGAGAGTCATAGGAAGTAATCAAAATTATAGGCTATTTTAATAAGAGGTCACTTTGGAGCCCTGTGGGTAGTTATGATTACAGTTGATTTAGAGCAGTGTGAAGACTCTAAAGGAAGCACACCTTTGGTCTTTAAGCCTTATCGCTTGCTTCCTTTGGGTAATTATAAAGAAATACAGTGTTGCGTAGAATTCGGGTCTCAATGACCTTCTATGGATGCGCATCTGGGTCCATTAGAGTCAGGACCACATTCAAGAAAAGCTTGGTCTAATGTGGTTTTCCTACTGCCTTAGATGTCCTGTCCACCGCACGAGGGCTATAGCCACATTCCTCAATATTGGGTCATATTTCATCTACCATTTGCTTTACCCAAATCAAGTCCCTAACAACAGCAGTTTCTAATTTTTGTACTCATAGGAAAGATGGCATCTGGATGGATAGCTTTGGATCCCAATCCTGGCTCTACCACATCCTAATCATGTGACCTGTTTCCACCTCTGAGAAATGAGAGTAATTTCAAATTAGAGTAATTACACCAGTTAGTGCTGTGACATCCTGTCCGGTGTTCAGCACGTAGTAAGCACCCTCTACCGTGATGGAATACATGGTAGCTACTCATAGATTCCTTATACAGACTCTAACAGACAGTATAAGGGGCAATTAATTATAGCTAAGTTAGATTTGCTTTAGGCTGAGTCTTCTCAAGGTCAATTAGAAAAAGAACAAAACAAAACCAAAAAACATTTTGGAAGGGCTGTAGAAATAACACTGGCCCACAGACTTGAGACCCAAAGTTGGTAGGAAAAGCCCAAAGAATGTCAGTTGCTTTTCCTTTCACATCTATATTCTTTTTTCTTTTTTTTTTTTTA